>JAIUZE010010444.1:0-35824 GCA_022085475.1 Heliosperma pusillum
TTTTTTTTTTTTTTTTTTTTTTTTTGCAGTGATTTTGATTCCGTTAATAGATACTACCAAATAAAATAAATAAAATAAAGGTTTACCTACGTCCTAAGGCAACATCAATAACCTAACTGTATAAAAATTAACAAGATATTATATTCAAGTATAAGTTCTTTGCCATAATTAATGAAAATATCTTTTAAATTTATTCCATGTATAAGTTATTTTAACGTCTGCCCTTAGACCGTCCTTAAGGCACATATTAGAAAAGCTAATAAAATAATACAAATTCTCATTAGCGACGGTATTGTTTCGTTACAAATTTGTGACTTATCACGAGCTGCAAGTGGGACGGCAAGTGTCATAGGGTTTGTGAGAGAAAATAAACTTGTGACGGTGACAACCGAGACTTTTCGATAAAATAAAGAGGTGTAGCAGGAATCAGTGCGTCAAATTGTGGTTGGTCCACTAATAAATACATTTAGTCGTCGTCAGCGTAACATCTACCCAATCATCGTCATACAAAAATTAAACAACATTCTGACACTCTTTCTTCTACAACTCACCTTTGTTTTTTTTTTGTTTTATTATTATTTATGCACTTGTCAAACACCATTTAACACTTTTCCCATTTAAAATCTCACCTTCTTTGAATTTTCTAGTTAACTTGCTTGCTACATCCTTTCTATTATATTCTTTCACTCAATCTTTTCTTTTATATCGGTCTCGTATACTATAAGGTTGTTATGTAAAGGCTTATAACGACATTATAATAGCTTATGAACCTTATTTGTCGATAGCAATAAGACTAAGGTGCAAAAGCACTTATAAGACGTTATATGTCATATTGTCGTACAAATTACAACATACAACCGTCTTATTTGAATTTTAGAGATATATTAGGCATTGATTGAATATACATTTTCTACATAACATTTGTTTTTGAAATCCCATAACTTTATTTTCCAATCTCGAGAATTGATTATTCTTTCATTCATTCATTCGTCAAATCATAATAACTATACTGTTTTTTTTGTTGGTATGTCTATGGGAGTTCCTAAAGAGTGAATAATGGGACCGTCTGGCAGGGTGAGACCGTCTCTCACAAGAACTACTGAAAACAAAAGGGTACACAACTACACATAACGTGAAAGTTAAGGTTATTTTAACCCTTCACTTGCATATTTGAGTTGCGCGGTTGATTTTAGAGTGACGTTATCATTACCCAATTAAAAATGGTAAATTGGGAGCTGAAGAAATGTTGCAACCATGAACAGATTGTTTTCTTAACCACTACTGCTGTTTGTGCAGTTGTCATTCTTGCGGTATGAGATTATACTTTTTCTTCATTTATTTGATCTTCTTGTGTGTTCACACTAACATTTTAGTTAATGGGTTTGAAAAAAGATTCAATATTTTATTTTGGGTTGTCATTGATTGTTCTGTTAACTAGACATGTTACTCTGACGCGCTATAAGAATCGGACACGACTGTGTCAAAGTATCAGATACGGCTATTTGGTGCGAAGTTTTCAATTATTTGGTTTTAAATGAAGTGTCGAAGTGGGGCGTGGGAATAACATAGGTATAGGTACCATAGCAGATTTATTTGAGTTTAGTAAATACTGATACACCAACTAAGCCTTGCACCACAATGATTTGGGTTGGCTAACCAGAACGGTCGACTTTAAGAGGTCGTGTTTTGGATTATTTTCACTTTGGTGTGCTGATGCTTAGTCAAATTGATGCTATTACCTCTTTTTCGACATAATCTCGGGGTTTATTTTTGAGGTGTTCAAGACGACCCTTGACTCAAATGTGGTGATCGCTATTCCTAAGTCAGTGGCGATGCTGGGGCGGGGTTAGTAGTGGAGCTCGTCTCGCTGGAAAATTAAAATTTCAAATTATTTAGTTAAAACTTTGAAACTTTTTTCTAGCTTTCCTTATGCCATTACTTTTCCCCCCCGGCTGAAATTTTTCGCCACCGTCGAATTCAGATTCGGGCTCCTCCACTGTCCTAGGTTGTTTAGATCAACTTAGTAATAATGTTCCAGTTTTTTTTTCCCAAATTTGACAGCTATGGAGAACTGTGTTGCTATTGCCTTTCAAGCTTGTTACTGTTTTCCTTCATGAAGCAAGCCACGCCATTGCTTGCAAACTTACTTGTGGTCATGTAAGTACCGTTTCCATCTTCACTGTTTTTAAACACGTATTTTGAACATAGTAATTCCAAAAAGCATCAGCACTGAAGTTAGTGCTTTTCCGCCTTCTGATAAGAACTCACGTCAGCACTGTATACACTATATCCTTTTCTTTAATTAAGTATATGACTTCTGAGAGTAAGTTCGTGCAGCGTTTTTACTTTTGAGCGAATTACATGCCATGAATGAACCTTTTTCTTTTCGTGAAAGATACTTGTCCATTATATGTTAATTATTCGTGCACAGGTGGAGGAGATCCAAGTACACGCCAATGAAGGTGGGATGACTACAACACGTGGCGGTGTTTATTGGTTCATCTTGCCTGCAGGATGTAATTGACTACTAGATACTGTTTCAGGGTTAATGTTCATTTAAGTAACTCATCTTCGTCAGCTTTGAATGAAGCGAATTTGAACTTTGAAGCATGTGTCTTATTGTTTTCAGATTTAGGTTCATCATTCTGGGGAATGGCTTTGATACTTGCATCCACAAATCTTCTAACAGCGAGAATCGCTGCAGGATGTTTGGCCATTGCGCTTTTTATTGTACTCTTTGTTGCAAAGAACGTAAGCAATATTCTATAACATACAAGAAAAACAGCTGTATGAGTTACAGCGTCTCCAAATCCAAAAGATGTAAAAAATTTCACTGCTAGATTCCTGATTTGGTTACTAATCACTTCCAATTTCATTATTGCAGTGGACACTCCGCGGATTGTGTATAGGTATGTCAAATAAACTTCAGTTCATTCTAATAATTACTACGGAAATTATGAAAATGTTTTCTGAGTAATCTATCTTGCAGGATTCATTATATTTCTTGCTGTAATCTGGGTCCTGCAAGAGTTGACAAAAATACGAATCCTCCGCTATATAATCATGTTCATTGGTAAGCCATTAAGTTCTCAGACTGTTTCCTGTCTTACTGGATGACACAAACATATCAATCACATCTTTTTCGGGTATTGCAGGTATAATGAACAGCCTGTTCTCAGTCTGTGGTAAGCTTGATATCTAAACCTCCGTTTTCTCGATCTGCTGAGAAACTGTAGAGTGTAGTAGATGTAACTTTCGTTTTCTCGATGTGCTGATAAATTGCAGATATATATGGTGATTTGATATCTAGAAGAGAACATACTAGTGATGCAGAAAAGTTTGCAGAAGAATGTCCTTGCTGTTGCAATGGCGTCGGATGGGGAATTGTTTGGTAAATCTTACTAAATCTGTTATTACTTCATACTTTTGTTTATGTTTTGTACTGAAACTTGAGTATTCTTACTACTGTAAGTTTGCTTATGTTATGCAGGGGATTGATATCATTTTTCTTCCTATGTCTATCAATGTACTTAGGATTGGTCATCTTGTCTTCTGGTATGCTACTTCACCCTAACGGGTGAAAAACTATTGATCATATTTTTCCGTTTTTACTATTCGTTAAATTATTTCATCTCGCATTAACGGGTTGAAATAATAAGTTACTCTGTATACTAGATGACTCAAGTTATTTCCATGTTTCCAATGAAGCCAAGGATTCTTAACTCTTTGGCTCTGAATTATGATTGGAAGAAATCAATATGACTCGCTACAGTAGTACAGTGCGTATTCCTTCTTTTGTGAAGTTGCGTCATTCATTGCAATTTTTGACGTGCTTTCAACTTAGGTCATTCGGAAACAACTTGGGCAAGGCTGTGTACTACTTACAATTTGCGAGAGTCATTGAGACACTTGAGTAATGTTGTCGTTGTTGTTACAAGATGACTCGAGTGATTTTGGAACTAATCTTTATTTGCCTGAGTGATTCTGTCAACCCGACTAATTATTTAATTTAATGATAAGATATTCCTCATTCTTTTTTGCTTGCATTGTTTTCTTCCTTGCTTTTGTGTTATTTACTCTAGTCTAACATGTTTGTCACGTTTGTGCTTAGGTCACTCCTAAGCCATGAAAATATGAATATTCAAGATGAAGATTTTTCACTTTTGGTTCATAGACTACCTACATAGCAAATGGGGTTTGAAGTTTCGCCGTCCTTAAAGTATACAAATTGTCATATAAGATCGTAAACTTCGTATAACAATCTTACAAAAAGACTAATTTATTCAAAGTATAAGAGCTCTCAAGATTACGTCGACAGATAACCAACCCCAAGGAGGGTAAAAGAGACGGACGAACACGCCCCATGCCGGTTGATTATTGCCATTGAAGTCAAGGGGTCTACTTTATGTAGTTTATTTGCTTGTGTTTATTGTAACTCAACTCAATGGTTCCTACAAAAGAGAGAAATTTGAAAATGTGACTTCATTTCCAGTTTCTTCAACTCAATTGTAGTCAAACTTCATTTCCAATGCAATTGACGAAATTGGTCGCGAAATTAAGTCGGAAATAAATAATTTGTGATTTTTTATTCTCATTTTATTTTATATGAGAAAAATATTAAAATGAAAATGAATGTGATATGAATAAAAAAATACAAAAGAGAAAAATCAGCAATAGAGTTGCACAATATCATTGACCTTAAATATTTTTTTACATAAATAATTTCTACTAAACAATATAATTCCTACAACAAAGGTTAGTAAACGCAAATAAAAGTTTGGATTTAAAACGCAAAATTCTATTAAAGTACATGGTCCTTATTGAATAGTAAACCCCCCAAATTCAAACTCAATTCACCTAACATATTTAATACTCCCTCCCATTCAAACCAAACTACCCAGTTGACTTTTCACGGTCTACGAGACGACACTTTGACTACATTTTTCTTCATTTATATATTACTTTTTTGCATCGAAATAATATTTTTCCGAAAACTCTTTTTATAATACATGTAAATATTTCAATTTTATATACAAATTTTAAAAATTTGACTACATATACTCAAGGTCAATATTTATCACGTTTGACTTGAAATAGTGTAGGGGTAGTTTGGTTTAGATGTGAGGGAGTAAGTAGTTTCAACTTTGGCTAGCACTAACAGATTTCAAAGGCAACACCAATTCTTGTTAGGCCGTCTTTACCAGCGAAAGATCTTGGAGTAAACAATGTGGGGGGTTGTCGAGATTTCTATTATTGACTTTGTGTGTGAATATTAAAACTCAATCTTTGAGTCAGAGGGGACGACGGATAACTTTACACTCTAATATGACACGCCAGCGGGGACCGTGCCAACATAACTAAAATCCTCCACTAATCTTTACTTCATACTCAATACTTAATAAAACTCTCACACTCGATTAAAAATAAAGTGAAAAACAACAAAATACCTATAAAAAGTTTTAATTTAAGACGGTTTTAAGTAAGACTGACTCGAACGACAAAAGCCCGATCCATTAGTCGTAGGATTACATTACAGCAAAGTGAAGAAGAAAAGCAAACCCCAAATCCAAACTTCGTGTTTCTTCTTCTTCTCCTTTGAAACACAAAATATACAGAAAGTAAGGTTTATCAATGGCGTCCATATGTTTGTCAACATCGACAACCACCATTGTTGCTCTCAAACCCTTACCTTCTTTGAATTCTAATAATAATTTTAATAAAATTAGCTTTAGAACTTCCGCCTCTTTTTCTCGTCCACTTGGTTTTAATCCATTGCGTTGCTTCTCCTCCATTTCTACTAAACCTCGCTTTTCTTCCTCCATTGTTTCCATGGCTTCTTCCAGTGATAAAACTAATGTATGTTTTCATTCTTTCTTTCTTATTCATTTTTTTTCTTTAATTTTGATTTTATTTGCTAGGGCAGTGATTTATTTGCTGAAAATTCGATATTTTTAGTGTTAATCCATTGTAGTGAATATTATATTGACATATATGTTCTGATTGGCTGATTTATTGAGTGACTTCGACGATTTTGCGAAATAATTAGATTATAGTAATATAAATGCAGGGTTTTTATTTTGTGATATATGAATAATAATGCCGAAGAAGATGTCTTAGTGTAATGGTTAAGACGGAGGTACTGCGTACTTTAGGGTTTGAGGTCGGAAGAATTAGTGTTAGAGATATGGGATGCAAAACATTAGAAAAATAATACCCCTTTCGATTATTTGGAATTGCTCCACTTTTTATATTTTGTGACGGGGTTTTGAACAAATGGGGCAATTTCGACGGTTTATGGTGAGTTTGGGTGTAAATTTAGTGTTGCATCGTAGACGAAGTGCTAAACGAGTGAATGTGGGTGGGTATGAAGGAGTGAATTGGAGGTTTCTCAATAGCGGGATTGATTTGAGGAAATTTTTTCTTGCATTTGATGGATAAAGTTACAACACACGAGTCTTGAAATATTTACATTCGCTCATCAAGTTCAAATTTTTTCCGCTGGAAATGTGAAGCTCTTGTAAATCCCCCGTCTCTTACCTCCTAATGAGTGAGGAGAGTGTACTTTGGAACGAGCAATCCATATGCTCCAACAACTTTCACATCTTCAAATGCGTTGAAATTTACTAGAGAAATGATAAATGTAGTGTATATCTTTTGATCCTTGTGTGTTAGTGTATGTGATAGAAACTTGAAAGTCATTAGGGGCGTTTTGGGAAGGTGGGGCATACGATGGTCTTGTTCTCTTTCTTGAGGTAATAACTTCAAAAATTGGAGACCTTTCTTTCCATACGTTGGTCTCGGTCTTCTTCTTGAGGTAATAACTTGGAAAATTGGAGGAGACATTGTCGAACATGATAGTGTTTGAACTTTTAGTGCTTTTTGCCTTCAAATGGATCGGATTTGATTAGTAAGTTGTACAATAATCCTTAAATTGATTCAATTAAAAGGACCAGTGAGATATTCATTTCCTCTCTACATGCTTTCAGAGAAATGAAACTCACACTTAAAATGGCTTTTTTTTCAAAATGGTTATTATCATCCTGGTTTGCATCATTATCATTACAGTCCAAAATGTAGGCATCTTAGATGTTTACGCTTCAACACAAGGGGAAACCATGGTCAATCCATTTTTCTGGGAAAATGAATGTGAAAAGTCGGAGACTTTAGTGTTCGCAAAGTTCAGGGTTTTGCTTGGACTAAGACCTCTTGATAAAAAAAACTGACCTATATGCTGGAGTTTGGGAAAATGGGTCATCTGCTCCTACTCCAACACCAGCTGAAACCCAACCCCAACTGCCAGTCCTGGGTCCTGCTCCAACTCGGGCCCTCCATTTGCGCAGGCACCATCGAGCACCTCGCCCTCGGCCAATGCGGCCACTGCTCAAGTTCCCTGAATCACAAAGGAAATGATGAGAGGAAGAAAATCATCATTTTAGCTATCATTTTGTCTACTATAGTGGCATTAGTAATATTGACCCTAGGAGCATTACATTAGCAAGAAAAATAATGAAGTTAAGAAGGTCACTCTAAGAACAGCTGTCTGTGTTTAGTGATGGAAGTGGAAATATGAATTGAATCTTAAAGAGCACTCTACGTTAGCAACAGATAATGTTTAATTGTTGCAAGAACAAGGTCTACTATAGGGGAATAAAGTTGTAAACCGCTCATAACATATTCAAGCCATGTTACTCAGTCTCGTCTATGTCTTTGGTAAAGTGTTTAAAGGAGCGGTAACATAATAAAATACTACAGAGTACTAATCACCTACCCTATCTGAATGAACCATGAAGTGTAATACTATTTGCCATCAATTGTCAAGTACAAGTTTCATTTTTGACATATGGAGTAACAATTAAACATCATATTTTGGTGTCCTTCATTTGTGCTCACTAAAGTGTAAACAACAAACTTATGCATAAAAAAACTGTACCAAATGCAAAAGGTTGACAGGAATGAATATTCAAATATAAAACTCGTTGCAAAACCGTTTCAGAATATAAACCATACTTTAATTTAAGTTTTGAAAATTACTGAAACATGTTTTCTAATAATAATTTTGATCAATTGCATTTTAACATTTTTGCATGTGATTTTATACAAGTACTTTTGCAAAACAGAACTTTATACTTTGAAAACTGTCAAATTATTTTGTTTTACCCTTCTCTTCTCTCCCTAATGCTTAATTTCCCCTTATAATTTCATGTTAGCACTCTTTAAAACAAAAGGCCAAAAAGGGGACTATCATTGCTCAAAAAACTATTCTAAATAATAAATGTTCAATTGATAATCAATGTGTCTTGTGTTCATGAGGCGTGTACCTTCACATCGCACTTTGCGCCTTGAGACCCCATCGCCTTAGCGCATCTTGCTCCTTCTCAAACTAAGGCGCACCCTCCATTTCACTCATTTAGCTTCATTGTTCGTATTTTTAAATAAAAAAAAGGCGCAGCAGAGTCTAATTGCTTGAAATCAAGGGATCAGTATTTTCAGGTGATTCTTTGAGTTAGCCTACTGATCTTGATTATGAATTGAGAGAATGAGTTAGTTGGACATTGCAGGACTCCTCTGTGAATTGATGTGATTGAATTGTAGGCTTTTCAGGATAGTTTCTGTTAGCTTATCAGGCGAGAGTGAAAGTGCCTAGTCTTGATGGTTGTAGTGAGTTTGATTGTGGATGATAGCTGCCACTTTCTGAGCTATAGCTAAGACGTTTGCACAGAAGTAGATTTGAATGGACTGTGGAGTTCATGTTTGTAGCCATGCGTTGTTTATATGTTACACATGGAGTCATTTATGGCTGCACTTGTATTCTATGGTCTTTTTAAGTTCTATATTCTAGTATGATTTTGTTTTTCTGTAAGGTTGTCAATTAAGCTTTTTTTCGCTTTTATCTTTCAACACAAATCAAGATGTTAACCGTCTATCACGAGCCTGAAATTCTGAATGGTAACTTGAGCCGAAAGATTTACATGTTTTATGACATTAAATTATCAATAGTAGAAACTGATGCAAATGTATTCCTGCCAGTAGAGTGCTTGAACATTTAGCTGTTTGAATGAGCTTGGCTCCCTTTTTCCTTTTTCTTTTTCCTGGTATTGATGTCTGAATTTGGGTTCTGGTGCCAGGAACCTCTTTGGAAATCGCTTGAAAAATCTATTGAAAATTTTGGGAAGAAACCATCTGTTGAAGATTTATTGAGGCAGCAAATTGAGAAGCAGGAATACTATGATGAAGGCGGAGGTGGTAAAACCCCTCCTGGTGGTAGAGGAGGTGGAGGAGGTGGTGATGGTTTTGGTGAATCTGAGGATGAAGGTTTCGCTGGAATATTAGATGAGACTATCCAAGTGATATTGGCAACCTTAGGATTCATCTTCATGGTAAGTATGACACATTCACAATCCCATGAGACCAATTCTATTTATATTGCTGACACCGTTTGTACATATCGGAGCAAGCATTTACACAATGTTTTAACCTTCTTGTTTCCATTACTCTAGGTCTAGGATCATATTCTTGCTTATTTAGCTATTTATACTGCCTTTGTACTTGGGTAAAATTTGCAGTATGTCTATATCATCAACGGGGCAGAGATGACGAGGCTAGCTAAGGATTACCTCTCATTTTTGTTTGGAGGTCGGAAGAGTATTCGATTAACGCGGGCTATGTACCAGTGGGATAGATTTTGGAAGAATTTGACAGCAAAGAAAGAGTCGGATCGGTTTTGGTTGGAAAAAGCCATAATCAACACCCCGACATGGTGGGATTCGCCTGAAAAGTATATGCGCCTTTTAAAAGCTTTCTCAGTCGTGCCACCTGAATCTGATGCCAATGAGGATATGAGGGATGGATATGATTCTCAAGGCAGCGAGGAAATGGGCGATGAATACTACTAGTTTGAAAGCCTTCAATTTTCTATATTTGTAAAAAAAATTCCACAATCAGCAAAATTGAATGCATGGTTTCTTGTGGATAGACGATGCTCTTATAACAATTCTTGTAGCATTCTACATTTTTCTTCTCTTGTAACGCAGAAGTTACCTAAAGTGTCACGGAGTCATTGTTAACGACTTAAACTCATTCTTTCCCAGTCCTACAAAGGGGTCCTAGAAGGCGGTCTCTTAAGTTATGAATTGTGATACTATTAGGGCGACTTCCATATGACACCACGTTGAACTTGATTAATGTTCGGTCTATCATTCATGTTCAGTAATTATGGTGCTGGCGGATTTGATATTTCGATCTAGGTAGTTCGAAAAGTAGGAATTTAAAGGCCGTTGCATAAGATTTACAAGTAAAAATGATAGCGAGTAACGATTTGAGGTCAGTATGTGTTTGCATTTGTGTGATAAAAGTTACAGCAAGGTGAGATTGATCGGTTAGTACCTAGAGACTAGAGTTGTCATTCAGGTGGAACTGTTGATAATCTGATTGATATACGTCGTAATATGGTCCTCGTCTTCTCTGCGAAATATCTGCAGATTAGTCGGTTAAATTTTGCAGAAGCGGTTTTTGTTTGGCATGGACGTTGTTTTGTACCATTCAGTAAGCACCCTATCATATACAGTTACAGATTGTTTTCAGTAAACAAACAACAATCTGTAAAGAATGCTGATCGCGCAAAAACTTGTTTCCGTATCTGGAGAATTGAATCAAACATTGGGTATTCGCAATAAACCAGAAGCATGGACAGAAGAGCTGGTTTACTCTGTTGATTCATGGAATATTTCATTGAGCAGGTAACTAATCACTAAAGACACCCTAAATGATCGACGGAGTACTTTATAAGTATTACTGTATTATACTACTATATAGTATCGATGCAACCTGATGTGGAGGAGCTTTGTGAGGAAATATCGAAATTGAAAGTGGGTGACGATTCAACTGATTCAGCTATCACAATTAGCTAACTAGGTATTAACTAAGTTCTTTTACTTTGACATATATTTCTTTTACTTTAACATTAAAGGTTTCAGGTCAGGTTCTTACATCCTGAAACAGGTCGTGTTCAGATCAAGCTGAGTGACCCATTTACTTGAGAGGGTTGTGTTCAGGTCAGACGCATGACAACCCCTTTATATATGAGACACGAATCTGACATGATACGATTTGTTTGTCAGGTCTTTCTGCCTGAGATACCGATTCTTCTTTGTACTAGTATTCATTAAGTAAGAGTTGATGATCAAGTCAACTAAATTAATGCAACTAGGAACAGTATTATAATGCTTAGCTAATTCCAATAGTTAAGCAAACTAAATCACATTTGAATATCTAAGATCATTTCTGCTCTAAAAATCCTTCATTATATATATATATCCTTCTTTGAGCTCCAAGGCTCGCTGTCAATTATTTTCATGGCGGTCAACGAGTTCTGGCAGCTAGATATAGTGTCACTGGGAGAATACATAAAGGCCACACCATGCCTGTCCTCCAAGTTAAGCAATAAGGTTGATGATATGCAGATTCAAGCTCTGGACGACGAAGGGTTAATGAATTTTGTCTACATCGTCAGGAGTTCCGGGGGATCTATGGTCATCAAGCAGGTTACTGCTTATCCCCTATTAACTACTGCACTCTATTTACCATTTACTGAATGACCATTGCTCTGCTTGACCTTTACTTGTTATAGATAGAGTTGTTTGAGCTTGACTCGGCTTTTGGTTTCATGATAAGAGATTTTGGGTTCATTATTGTAGGCTGTTCCATACATCCGTTGCATGGGGGAATCAATGCCAATGAGTAAGGAACGCGCTAAATTTGAAGCAAAGGCATTACAAGTTTATGCTTCCCTATGCCCTTCTCGTGTTCCAGAGCTTTGCTACTTTGACTCTACTCTTAGTTTGATTGCCATGAAATATTTGGAGCCACCATACATTCTCCTGAGGAAGGGTTTGATTGCTGGAATTCAGTATCCTTTGTTTGCCGAAAGTATATCAGAATTCTTCGCCCGTGTGTTTTTCCATTCTTCCCGTCTTTATACTAGCAAAAATGATCACGAACGTGCTGGTAAGTCTCTCAAAATACAACTAGAATTGATATTGAACTAGAGTTTGAATCCCAACATTTAGTTAAGAATTTTTTTGAGACGAATGCAGTTGCTGAATTCTGCAGGAATGTGGAAATGATTAGGCTAACAAAACAGCTTACTTTCTCCCCATTTGAAGAATCGGAACATAATAGTTGGACATCTCCTGAATTTGATCTCGATGTCAAAGCGGTTCAGGAAGATAATGCCATTCAATTTCAAGTTGCTCTACTGAAATCCTTGTAATTCTACAAAAAAAATTACTGATCTCTTACCTTATGCTCTACTTTCATTTATAAAATCGTCATATAAGACAGTCTTACAAAGGTTTACAAACTTACGGAGTATGTAATTTGCGCTGGTAATCAAAATCGTTGTCTGTTTTGTAGATTTAGTGACAAGACTTAAGCCCTGATTCATGCAGATTTTCACCCTGGTTCCGTAATGGTTACCCAAAATGGTAGACCCTGAATATGCATTTTATGGACCTATTGGATATGATTTAGGAACTTTTTTCCGAAATCTTCTTGTATCTTTCTTTGCACAAGACGGACTCGCTACTCGTCAGAATGATCGTCAGGTAATCATGATTAAACATTCAAACCTTTGTAATAATAGTTCAGGTGTAGATTAATTAAATGCACACTTTAGTATTTTACTGCAACAAAATACAAGTACAATAACTTGCACGTCTGTTTTGCTGAGTTTTGTGGTACTAATGACTTGGGTTCGTAACGTGACATCTTTAAAGTACTGACAATGTTGAGGTTTTTCCATTATTCTCCTCGAAAAGGTGCAACCGTGCTTATTTCTAAGACGTACAGCATTTCCTGGATTTGGATTATGACAGAATGCTGCATAATGCGCAGGAGTACAAGACATGGTTACTGGAAACTTTAGATAAATCCTGGACACTTTTCGAGCAAAAGTTTATGGACCTGTGGAATGGACACAAAGATTGTTCCACTGCTGCTGAAGTTAGTCATCAAAGAAAATATATGGAAGAAGTATTTCAAGACGCTCTTGGCTTTTGCGCTACTTATTTAATACGGTAAGATGATTCTTAACTTACGACTTGACAGTGTTTTTTCCTACGACTTCTAAACTTCTGGTGTTAAAGGACAGTTTTAATGCTGACGAGTTTTGGTCTCAAGTTTGAACCACCACTAAATGATTTTACATACATTACTAATCAAATTATCGTACAGGTCGGTCATTCACATTTGTACAGTCGAGGACTTTGAAACCATCGATAATGTAAGCAAAAAGGTGGAATGCGAGAGGAACACGCTCAACTATGGAAGGTTGCTTCTAACAGAGAGGAGCAAGTTTAATTCCATTGGTCAAGTTGTTTCATCCCTTCAACAATACAGGCTTCAGAATCCCTCACTATTCCGGCCTCGTTGTTAACATTATTAAGTTGCGGATTTATGCTTGATCCTTTAGTTGATCGTCACGGTCCAATGCTACCAAAATACCATTAACCATGCTTATTATAAAGCAGAGGAGCATATGGTATCACCATGCTTAGAATAAACAAGGTTAATAGTACAAATAAGTGTGTAAAACAAGTGAATGTCATCACATTAACTGTGGTTGCGTTTATCGGACTTTTGACAGAGTAGTTAACTTGGTACATTGCTCCAAATGAATTGTACATTGCGTTTATCGGATATTTGAGCATCATCTCAACCAAAAACTTAAATTTATGGTTGTGCGGAGTATTTCATTAGTTGATTCCTATATCTTGAGTACGCGGAACTTTTTCAACCAAAAGGTAAATGTATTTGTTGTTAGGATGTTAGTCTTCCTTAAAACAATCTTAACTTAAGAAAAGAAAACTATCGGTATTTTATAATAAAAAGTAACAATTTGAGGATAAAAAGTTATAGCCAAGTCACGTTTTCTAACAATAAACTAATGTTAACTTTTTAGAAGGAATTGTTTACATGTTATCGTAAAATAGTTAGTAGAGTATATTTTATCGGTCTTAATTTTAAACGGATTGCCGTCTAGATTAAGAATTTGCTATACATTTGGGATAAAGAGAATTTTTGTCATCATTTTTTTTCCACGTTAGTCAAGTTATAATAGGGACTTGCTGCTTCTATTTCATTTTGTATATGTCGTTTTTAGATTAAAAATAGTGATTTTTTTGTTTGATTTGTCTAGATACAAAATGCAAAACTCAAGCCATCTTAAGGGTGATGTAAGACTATTTACATTATATGACTATCTTATTTGAAAAGATGTGATATTTAACCTCCAAATTAATTTGGGGTGTTTGCCCAAATAAACGAGGGTAAGTTTGTAACATTATAAGACACATTTAATTTAGAGTCCAAGTTCAATACTGAATCCCAAGAGACTTAAGTTAACTCACAAAATACGGAGTGTTACATAAGCTATAAAAAAGGTAAAACATCACTATACATCATACAATAATAGTATTAATTATGCGTGTTTGTGGATAAATGTACTACTTGTAAGTCAACATAAGGAAATTCAATTTTAAATAAAGTCAAAATTTCAAATGTGAATACAAAAGTTTGAGGTCAGTAGGTCATTACTTACTACAAGTCTAATTCCGAGCTTGAGCTGAAATTCCAATTGACTAGAGGATAAATATAGATATGAGCTCCTTACCTTTTCAAATTCGAACCCGTGCCAGAATTTAGTTTGTGGTGTCTAAGGCGTTGTTTGGTAAATAGTAGATTGATAAATTTTAGCATATTGTGGGCATTTAACATGTTTGACTCGTCAATATATTGTTTAGAGTGTTTGGTAAATAACATATTGAAATAGTAGATTGAGCTCTAATCTACTGTTTTACAATATGTTGCTTCCTCCGGCATATTCACTTTAGTAGATTGTAAAAAATGTATATGTCAACTATTTATATATAGATACAACAATCTATTAACTTAAATCCTCTAATTATGAAACACTTCTACTAAACCTGCTAATTGAAATATACAAGTCAAGCATGTTAGCCGAACTGTCATTTATAATCTGCTTGTGCTAATAATAATCTGCTGAATACCAAATAGGGCTTTAGCCGGAGTCGTAATTAGATGTCATGGTTGATATGAATGCCCAATACACTCTGCTCGTACCACAAATAAGACCAAACAACCAGATGTATATGAACATGATACATCCAATATCATTTTAATTGAGCTTATGTGCAATCTTTTCGAGCTATTAATTTGTTTTGATTACATTTTAATTTTCTAGGTGTCAATATTAAAAAATCTAATTAAGCTTATATGTATTGTTTTTTAATTTCAATATAGTAATTTGAGTTTAAAATTTATATGAAGAAGCTCATATTATTTTCAATAAAGCTCGTAAAATGTACATATAAACTCAACTTATTTTATATTATAAAGCTCCACATCCATACTACTAGTTGTATAGTCTACTAATTGGATTCATACTTCATATTCATGAATCTATTTGTTTCCTTGCCTTTACCTATTCGGATTTCGAACGCGTGTCCCAATTTGAGTATGTTTCGAGTCCGAGTCCGAGTCCGAGTCGGGAGCATATGTCATATAGATGATATGAGCGCGTTTGTTCCCTTACCTTTCCAAAACCCAAACCAGAGTCCCGCCTCATCGTCTCTCCTCCATATTCTTTGCTCTACTCTCTACTCATTCGGCCGCCATTAAAGCTTCGTCAGCTAATTCCTTTACCTTTTCTCTCTCATCAGATACACATTCCTTCGATTTCATCTATTACATCAATTCCGCTACCTAATTTCATGTATGTATCTCCTACAACCTTAACTGATTTCATAATTTGATTTAATTTTGCTGAATTTGAACTATTATTGTGAATTTAGGGTTTTTAATTGAGTTCCTAAGTGTTTCCAGAAAATATTGATGAATCGAACTGAAATCAAGTGTTTTAATTGAATATCTGATGTTAGATTATCAGATCAGTTCTAAATTAGGGTTATGATATCATCATTGTGTAAATTTTAGTTGTTAGTGTTTGATTTATTTTCGTATTATTTCTATTTGTTTTGAATGATTGGTGAGAAAAGACGAGATCTTGAGAATAATGTAATGCTAGATATCATTGTTGTGGCATGTTTGTTGTATAGTTCGATGGCATTGTCGCAAAGGTTATCAATTTATGATGGTATATGTTTGAATTGCAGATTGTTTCAGTAAATTATTAGGGTTTGCGGAGAGTTGAGCTTTATTATTCGATTTTAGTTAACGCCGTTGTAACTTATGGAAGGAGAAGATGTTATTCCACTTCCTGATGAAAGTGATAGAAATGAGGGTGAGGGATTGAGCCGTAAAATTCGGGAGGGTGGGGATGAAGGGGATACTCGAGCTGGTGAGAGGCTGAGGCATAGTCTTGAGAAAGCTGCTTTTGACGATGGAAAGGGATTGAGCCGTGAAATTGGGGAGTGTGGGGATGAAGGGGATGCTCTAGCTGGCGAGAGCTTGAGGCAAAGTTTTGACGATGCTGATGTTGAGGAAGGGCAGTTTGTTTCAATGACGGAGGTCATTAAGGAAGCTGATGTCGCCAAAGTTGATAGTACGCAAGTAACGGGTGATGTCACGGTACCTTCTGAGAATGGATGTTTGAACGATACTGAACTTGAAGAAGGCCAGCTGAGTGATATGGACGCTGAAGATGACACTTTGTCTACATTGCCGGAAAATATCGATATTGACACAAGAGTTGAGAAAAAAGAAACTAATGCGAAATCTGATAATCTGCCTTCTGAAAATGGTGGCATGATGGAGCCGCCTGGGACAAATGTTGCTTGTATCCTATACGTTTTTCACATCAATAACTTCTCTTGTTTGTTTTTGTGTTTAAGACGAGTAGCAATTACTAATAACATATGCGCCACATGATTGTGGCTTAGTTGATTTGTCTTATCTATCAGTCACACACTTTGTAGATAGACTCTTATTTATGTACGTTTGAGATGTCTGAAGTTTATCCATAACCAAGAAACCAGCTACCTCAGGTGTTAAGAGGACACGGGCGACATTCGATGATCAGCAGGCATCTGTCCAAGTCAAATATTTTGGACTATCAAGGTCTGCTTTTGATGGCTACTCTCTCTACATGCGTAGTTAATCTTAGAGGACCCAGTTTCTGTTAGAGGCGACTTGAGACAAACTCTTCCTGTTTTCAACACTTACCCGACACTTCCAACCCCCTTGCGTAACACTTGAGGAAGGTAGAACCTTTGGAACATTGGGGTAATGTTGTTGAACGATTATACTTTGTGCCCAAGTTAAAAGTGACGTTGAGAATAGAGAAAGTAAACTCTAGGGCCATTGTTGCTTTAACATAGAAACAATCCTTAGACTAATATTCAGTGCTAACCATTTAGGGGTCGTTTGGTACATCTCAAATCAGACATTGTATATTCAGTAATTGAATAGAGTAAATGTTTTTTTTCATTGTTTTGATACTCATGAATTAGGGAGCCAAAGGATACATACATGATACATGGCTTTGTTGGAACTGTAGATTGTGCTTTTATAGGTTGTAAGTTGTAACAATCATTTACGAGCCAGTTCTTGTGCAGAGAAAGTAAACAGAAGCTTGAGGAGCTGTTGCGAGAATGGTCAGAATGGCATGCACAAAATTCTTCTCAAAGACAAGTAAGTCTTCATCTTACTCAATGCGTATTTGTTTCCTCCTTATGGCATGTTACCTCCTTTTTTACATGTAAGTTTATGTTAGCTGGTTTGGCAAGATTACGATGCATAAATTAACGTTGTGAAGTTATTGTAATGGATAGAGTATTAGCTAGTAACTTGGTATAACTGAAGCCTTAGCTATCCTTTTGAAGATGGTAGATTAGGGGTTGTTTGCATGTGGACAAGGAATGAATTATGCCATTTACGTTTGTATATGTTGAAAATAAAAGCGAACCCAAATGGTATTCTGTGACTGGCCCAATATGAGATCCTTCAGAAGAGATGAATGAAGAACTTATTCTTCCATCTTAGCCCAATCCACAACAAGCGTCCCTTCCATTCCTTGACATTAGCTAGGCCCTGTCACTGGATTTACCTTGAAACATTATGGTATCTGATAGCAGCCTGTTGGAGCTGTCCATCTCTCAGCGCTCTTTGTATTCTTCTTCGCAAAGGCTCTGTGTCGTTGAAGCATAGTGCCCTAATCTTTTTACTTGATAAATTGACTCCACACTGCCGACAAACTTTATGGGAATAGAGTGAGTCAGGTTAGTCAACATTTTATTGTGAGTTTAGGCGTGAGACGACTTTGAAAAGGACAATAATTTAATCTTGCTGGCAAGTTGTGACATGATGTATGAGAGTCCGCCTATAAAACCCTTTTGTTTTTTATTCACACCTAATTTTACGCTTTTGCATCTTCTCTTTCTTTGTCCCCTAACGTCTCCTCTAGTTCTCTTACCTTTTCCCCATTTTTTCTTCCTTTCTCAGCTTTATTTCCCTCACTAGTCTCTTGTTAGTTGTCTTGCACGACGTTTTGGTTTCTTGTTTATTTTGTTTCTCCACACTTACTTTTCTCTTTACACCCCTTTCATTTTCGATCCTTAGATTTTTAAAATGTCCCTCTTTCTTTATCCTTTTATTCTTGTTTAATTCTTCATGACGTTTCTTTTTAAAATTCATGTTGACCTACCTCGGCGTTCGAGCTTTGTAGGTCTGTGCATCACAAGGTTTTGCTGGTGGATTTTTAATTTTGTATCACTTGTTCAGGATGAGTATGGAGTGTCAGAAAATGGAGAAGAGACATACTTTCCGGCATTGGATATTGGCACAGGCAAAAATTCTGCAGTGGTGAGTTAATCTCTTTACATTTTACTGTGCAAGGTTGAGATTTTGGTGAGCTATTTGGCAGTCAATGAGGCTTTTCGAGGATGTTTGGTTGTAAATTTGATTATGGTTGGATGCGAAGGTAATGCTTGGTAAGTAGAGTTATTGGACCAGAGGAGAAAAAATATAAGGATGTAAATGAAAGATAAAAATAAATACGGAGTATAAGGGAATAAAAAGTGTCCAAATCATATTCAAGGCATATTATTAATGCTACATTTTAATGTTGAAAAAATTTCAACAATACTGAGGCAGTGGTTATTGATGGTAAAATCAAATACATATCCATAGTGATAGGAAAAAAAAATTTAAGGTCCTCAATTGTTGGTTAACTTTCCCGTTATTTTCACCTTTGAGTACTATTTTTACTTTTTATTTTGTTTTTGTTTGTATAGAATGTCTACTATCAATAGTTTGAATAAAGTTCAAACTCTTTTGTCTGATGCAAGGTGTGATGCTCTGAATATCCCATCCCTGTAGTCTTTGTTTATCGTTCAATTATTTTTTAATTCCACCTCATATATACAAAGGATAATTCAGATATAAACTAATACTCCCTCTATCCCATCGATAGTGTCCCCATTTGTCTAGAGGTCATATTCAAGATTTGTTGATGATATATTATTATCACCCCTCGACTTCAAGAATTTACACGTGGAGATAACACATTACCCTTGCTATTATGTGCTCAACTAGGGATAGTATAGGAATTGAGATTTTTTTTAAAATTTACTAGACATAAAATGGGGCCAATTATTTTAGGATGTATCGAAAAGGAAATGGGGATAATTTAAATGGGATGGAGAGAGTAACTTGTAATACTTTTTAGAGGTATCAATAGTGTCCCCATTTGTCTCGAAGAATTTCTTTCCACTGTTGATCTGTGCTAAATGCCTGAAGACTGCTGCTCTAATTTATGCGGAAATTTAGTTGTTTGAACTCTCTGACGAGGGTTTATACATGCTTGTAGTCCTTCTGGTTAGAGAATGATATTAGGAAGCCAGGCGACAAGGATTTTGTTCCTGTGGAGGATGCTTCTGTACCCCTTTATGACCGTGGCTTTGCCTTGGGATCGATTTCCGCCGATGGATCAAGTAACTTGGAGGGGTAAGGCTTCTATTTCTCTTTTCCCTGTTCATCTGCTAAATTTCAATCATTCCCATGGCACTGAACTACTGAAGTATATTGTGATCATAAGAACTATCATAGTTTATATATCACTTTTTGTTTACATGATACCATTAACCAATTACTGAGCTGCACATCTCAAACAAGAGCCAGACTGAGGCAGATGTAACATATTATATCATTTTATGACACATTAAAGATGTTTTTTGGTCATCAGACCAAGCACTTTTTTAAATGTTTATTTATTTTTTGTGGGTGTGTGTTAGTAAGAGAGAGTATGTCAAGGAAATGCTCTCACAAAATTTAACTAGAGGGGTGAGAATACATTGCTACATTCAAGTAACTGCTTCAATAGCTGACTCTTGTTTCAATTATTACATCTGAATTTCCTCTTTTTTTTCCTATTTGTTTTTCCTTAATTACTTGTCTGAAAAGAATTTATTGATTCTCTTCGGTACCAAATTAGCCAACTTAATTAACTTCTCTTGAACCGGGCTTTATTGATGCCCACACTGGTTGTATGTAACCTATAACTTTTGTTTGTTCTCTTGTGAAGCATCTGTTTTACAGGTGTCTCTCTCAAGCCCTTTGTTTTTCTTTGCCTACCTCCTTTAGGTTTTTAGTATCCTTCCAGTGCAAATGTCCTTCGCCTTTTTTTCTTTACATGTCCTTATTTTGCATTTTATCTTGGGTTGGGTGGTGCTGCGTACCAACTACCAAGTTGCTAGTTTTGGTGCCAATTCTCTGCACTTGGCCTGTGATTTTGATATATGAATATTTTTACAGTGTTCTTTCAATCTTTCCCCTCTTAAATAGATGTGTTTGTCATGGTCGTTAAGATTAAAGCTGGAAATCCATCTCCATCTTTTCATAATTTTTCTTAATGTTTGTCACCCCTTTGGTGTCTTTCACTTGTTCTTTACGTGTTTGCTGAACCATGCCTTTTGCTTGATGTAGTAACTGAATTTTATCTATGTGTTACTGAATTTAAAATTAAGCTTCTATAATGCAATGTCTTCTCTTTAATTCTCTCAGGGGCACAGAATTTTTGGATGCTCCGCGATGTTTCAACTGTAGTTCATATAGTCATTCTCTAAGAGAATGCCCAAAACCTAGAAACAACGATGCCGTTAATAACTCCCGCAAGCAGCTCAAGTCAAAACGTAATCAAACAGCGAGTATGCGTAATCCTGTTAGATATTATCAAGATACTCCTTCAGGGAAGTTTGAAGGTCTGAAGCCTGGCAGCCTTGATGCTGAAACAAGGCGTCTTTTGGGTCTTGGGGTAAGATCTTCTCGTTCACTTTTTACTGTCCTTTCTTTACGTTTTTTAATTTGTGTTTCTGTTATGCTCGAGACTAGATAGGATAATAGTGGATTGGGTTTCTTTTATTACTCCAGACAGTTGCTTATCTGGTTACAGAATTCGCTGTCTCACTCATTTAGTACGTGATGTTAGTAACCTGTTAAGCCTGTTTGTTTTTTTTAGAAGTGGAATTATGATCAGCTGTCTCTCCCTCTTGATGTTATTTGTATTTGGTTAAACTGTCCTTAAATATGGTTTTTTACTTGACAGGAGTCTGACCCACCTCCATGGCTTAATAGAATGCGAGAAATCGGTTACCCTCCAGGATATCTAGGTAGGCGTGTGGTAAATCAACGTGTTTAAGTTGTGTTTTTTCTTTTCATTCCCGTCCTTTCTTCTCAAGCTATGATAGTACTTATCGTGGTAGGCATATAGCTGGATTGTATGTGCGTTGTAGAATTGGTTTCCGATCATTGTTTGATATTTTAATGCCATGAGGTTCCTGTTCGTTTTTTTTTCCTTTTACTTTCATTAGTTAATTTTATGTAAGACAATGGTTAGTGCCTTTGTGGCAAGCAATGTAATGTTGTAGAATGTAAACTCCCTGGGAATAGGAGCTTTTTGGCCTTTCTTTGGCGGGCTTTCCTCTAGAGGTCGAGAGTAGAGATGAAACATGAATGTAGAGCTATTTACCTGCCCTTCCGTTCAATCTGTTACTGTCTTCAGCTCTGAATTCCCCGAATTTCCATTTCATTTTCATTCATAGTTTTCAGTGTAGGATTTACAAAGGTAATCTATACTTGTAGCAGTTGAACCTTAGTGAAGATGGTTCTCTCGTCTTTTGAAGCAGATAATTTTTCGCTTATGAAGGAATATTTAAATAATTATTTAGAAATTTGGTGCTTCGTTTTTTATTTTAATTTTTATGCGAGTTGCTTTTTGAAATTGGCAGAGCCAGAAGATGAGAAACTTCCTTCTGGGATTACTATATTTGCCGATGAGGAGGTTAAAGATGATAAGGAGGATGGTGAAATCCTTGAAGCAGAACTTGGTGACACGCCAAAGAAAATGAGCGTAAATTACCCTGGCTTAAATGCTCCAATCCCCAAAAATGCGGATGAAAAAAATTGGGCAGCTCGACCTTCAAATCCTGATCGATATCGAAATGGCGATAATAGTCGCTCAACTCATTCCTCAGAGTCTAATATTCGACGCTTTAGAGAGAAAACCAACATAGATTTCAAAGAGGACCCGCTTGGCTTTGATCGATCTTCTCGATATGCACCAAGGTATGGTGATCATGATTCTAATTCGTCATCCCGAAGTTGGAGAGATGAAGATTCTAGATTAAGAAGCCCTACCTATGGAAGGTCTACGGGAGAAAGAGGTAGAAAGGACCCTTTGGAGTCGGAAGATTCTTTAGCTTACAGCTTATACAGCTCTTTTTCGTATGGTTCTGATGTCAGCAAGGCTGATTATACTCCGAGAAGCAGAGATAGAGATGATAGACACCGGAGTCGTAGAGAGCGGTAAGTAGGAGGAGATAGATGTCACCATTTTGCTTAAAAGTTTTGACTTGCGTAGTTTATTCACTTGAAAAACTGTAAAATCTATTATTAACCACACCCACAAATTTGTACAGGGTGTTTGTTTACTGCTACTAACTCTGTTGTATCAACTGTTTTTTGTGTATGTATCAACCCGTCTACGCTTTTCGCTTAATAGCTTATTGCAACAAATTCGACGCTTTTGCGTTTTGCATGTAATTTTTACGACTAAATAAAATAATTAGTCTCCCTCTGTTGTATCTAACTGCATTTTTTTTGTTTTTTTTTTCTTCTTCTTCCAGTTAGTCTCCCTCAAGAAGGATTATCCGTCTTAACATTAAAACGGGTCAAGTATCATCCCACTTGTGAATATGAGACAAATCCGTTGTTTTTTCCTAAGCATTTTGTTTTTGTCTTATTTATACTTTCCATTTAAAGTTTAAGATGGACATACTCGTCTTAAATAAGAATTTGTGTTTTTTCTTTTTTGTGAAAGGATGCTATCAGTTCAGTTGATGAAGATGAATTATTTAACCAATTCATGGATTTGACTTGATGAATTTAACAAATTACTGACATTTGTAGGAATGTGTAACCGCGAACACAAGCGTAAAAATAACTCAATCACACGATAATGACTGAAATAACTTAATTGCTTCACCAAATGAGGGCTACTCATGGTCATGGGGATCAGAGATCAGCCGAGACAATCTGAAAAATTCGACATATCAAAATACAGAGTAGTTGCTTAGACATTACTTGATCGAGCAGCATCTCGACCAAGTCCCCAAGCTTGATCAATATATTTCTTTCACCTCAGAAATCCAACACCAACGCTTGACGATTGACTGAAACACCCAAAAACTACTCCGAAAAGGCGAAAACAGCGCAAACATCAAACTTTATTTGCACAATTTCTTTGAAATTTATCTTTGCTCAAACCCTGCAAAATCCTAATTGCTTTTCGTTCATAACGATTTTATCAATCTATAGAAATTCTTTATAAAAAAAAGACCTTCATTTGCCGCATTAAAGTCCAACCCGAAAGCATCCACCTATTATTCGTAAACAAAATAAAATTTTGCTCGAAAAATCCATCAAATTTATCTACGTTTTGACAAAATTATTTAGCCGAAACCTTCAAACCTCTCGTTTTACCAAAATATAACTCAAGTAATTTGATTATAACAAGCAAAATTGTAGTTAAGGTGATCATAGACACCGGGTGGTTGATCACCCGTTTTGCAAAATAGATTCGGCCCATTGCTCGTAAGAAAAGGCAATTCAGGGACCAATGGGCCTAAATTTTGTACCGGAGGCGAGCCAAAAAGCCCGGCCTCCATGCCCGGGTTTAAGTACCCAACCGGGTCACCCATAACACCGCTACTACCATTTTCCTCAGTAATGACCGATGATGACTCATTATCGTCACTACTAGTACTACTACTAATATTATCGCTAATACAATTATTAGCGGTAATCATCATTTTATCATTATTCATACGATTATTCGATACGTTGGACCCACATATCCCAATACTTTTCGGGCTAACATTTACGTCCTTCGATTTTGACGATGACATACCCGTAAGTTTTTGAACCAAAGACATGAAATCTCTAGGATTTGTATGAATAACCTTAGGAGAATGTGTGTATATAATAACCGGACCGCGTTGGTTGTTGTTGGCTTTCTGACTCGGGATTACGAGCGAGGGCACGGATCTCGAGGACGACGATGGCAATGAGTATGATCTCTTCATTGCATGGGATACCCTATGAACTTTCAAAGAGGAAGATAACATGCCATTATGAAGATTATTGTTGTTTTCTCGTTTCATAATTAAAATTAATTATTTCTTGTTTTTTAGCATATCATGGAGTAATAAATCATATAAATATATAAATGTAAATATATAATGTGGATGTCGATAATAAATAATATTATTGGAGTATTGTTTGTGGTTCATTAATGGTTGAAAATGTGAGATTTTGTGTATATTTATAGAAGGATGATGATCTAAAAACATTTTTAACTTTTTTACCAACTTTAACCTTCATTTGTTGTTGCCGATATATGCGGTTAAGTATAGGATTACAATTTACAATAGGATGAATTTGTGAAATTGTGAGATGAAAATAGTGAGAAAAAACTGTAACTACCTCACTTGGAACTAGGAAACAAGACATTTTGGTAATTTTGTGGAAATAATTAACAAATAAACATAATTTAAGAGATTTTGTATATTTTAGTATTTTACATTTACAAATTACAATGATGGTTGTACAAATTCCTTTAAAAAGGAAGTGAATAATTTAAGAGCGTTTACGGTGAGAATTACTCATTGTTATCGATAGTAGAAATGCAGTTAAAAAAAAAGTAATGGTTATTCGAAATATTTAAATTTGGATAATGTGACACAGCCTAATATTTGAAACCAATGGATAAATGTATAGCGGATAGCTAACATATCTCACAAATTCTCATTTGTACGGCTAAAATAAAAGTGAGCGAAAAAGAGAATTGAGAGGTATTTTTGAAAAGACCGTCACAAGTGAGATTTGTTGTATCTCCATTTTTAGGTCAATCGATGTCTAGTACTATGTATAAAAAAAGTGACAAAAATCAAAGCTGGGAATGTAGTCAATACTTATGACGTAGTTTAAAAACATATTGCCGTCAAATTTACGAATTAGGATACTCTCCATTTCTTTGGAGGAAATAAAGGGTCCATTACCGAATCAACGGTCCAGAATAAATTAGACAATGGATAGTCTTAGAGGAAATATTAGGGAATATTCATACAATGATCGAAAAGGAATTGGAGACTATCTTAACTTTTTATTTAAATATTTTTTTACTGTGCAATGTGTGCATATTATTTGAATATTTTGAATACTCTGTGCAACTGAACAGCACAAATTTAATCCTTTCCTGTTTCACCAAGCCACTTTCTTCACCACCTTATCAACCAAGTCTCATTCACGGATACAAAATCCCTGGGCAACCGAACCTCACGGACAACTCTCGCATCCTCCAGCTACAAAGCATACGATAACTACGCTCTCCTGTAGGCTGTAGTTATGTAGAAAAATGCCTGCAAGTCAGAAGTCCAACTGTTGCAGCACAAACATTTTTTAAAAAGGGATGCAGCAACTGCAGCAGCCCAAAAAACTAAAGTATTGGTGCTATAATGGCTTCGATTTATTCAACAAGAACTGCCATTAGGAACAAAACAAAACAAAAGCTAAACAAAGAGAGGTGCAAGCAAATTGGTGAAAGATAAAATTGAATGAAAAAATAATTCAAGAGAATATTTGATCTCGAACTGTTGCTACATTCTACAAAACAACCGGGTTGAATAAACACACCCCATATATCGCTTCTACTGCCTGTAATAAGTGTAATTGTCGAAAAGAGCTGAAATCCTGCAACATACGTCAACTGCTGATGCAACCTCGCCAAACCTCAATGCTTTTGGTATCAGCCCATCTGCCGAGACACGGGTTTGATCCATAAATGATTGTCCTCTGGTGCTGCCTCTTTAACATGTCCAGTTTCACACTTGAGGCATTTAACATTTCTTCTAAAGTTGAGGAAATTACACCTGCCAAAGGAAAATGCTTCGGACTTAAGCCATAGCAAAAACGAGGGCTATCTCACAGAGAGAGACAATAAGAGAGAAAAGAGGACTTACATGGAGCAAACCCATTCCCCAGGATTAAGAGACTCTGGTGGTCGGGTAGCTGTGCACTGACCACATACTATTCTTCTCGAAAAATTTAAACGTCCACACCTATTACATAATTATATTTAGTGAGTGAGGGAGCAACCACAGATCACCAGTGACAGGTGAAAAAAGGGCAACAATTCTGCAGCCGGGAAGGTCACAGGCCTTGAAAGCATTTTCCAGAGGCAGGACACTGCCGAGTGCCGGCACGACATAACTCCAAGCTGTGCCAGGGCCATGCCATTTTGGAGTGACTTGGAAGAGACCACGACATGAAGCCTGGCCCAGCACAGCTTGGTTCCATCAAATTCCCTAAGGTAGGTGGTAAGCCCTTCAACTTTAGAACATTTATGCTCTCCCGAGTACGCTTAAATTTGCCTTTGGATTTCAACGAATATTTGAGCTAGAAACCCTCTAGATATTATCATCTGATAGCTAGAATCCTTGAATAATTTTAAACAAAGGAAAGACAAAATCGTCGATGAAATGGTAGAGCGAGCGAAATAACTCTCTCGCCTATTCAAGGTTAGAGAAACTCACTGAGGGCAATTCCAGTCTCCTTTTTTGAGTTCAATGTGGACACTTTCTTTCTTCTCAGGATCAGCCTCCATACAATTTCGGCATTGGGTATTTCTGGCATAATTTAAGTATTTACATCTGCAAGCCAAACAAAAGGACTATCAAGTTGGATAAAAGAGGAGAATTAACAAAATCCAAATTAGAACTAAATTTTTTTATAAAATATATTAAAAAAAAAAGACTTGGCAGAAGGGCAGCCTCTAGCCAGCAAGGATAGAAAAACTCACGTACGACAATGCCAGTCACCAGCCTTGAGTTCAACATGCCGCCTAGGAGCATCCTCCTTGCATTTTAGACAACTGATATTTCGGGCAAAATTTACATAATTACACCTGCAAGGGAACAAAAACATAAACCTCTGCCACCCAACTAGTTGTAGTATCCCAATATCTGACCTGAAGATCCTTATTCCTTAGTAGTACCTATAGCTATAATTTAGGAAAATAGGAGCAATCCACTATTGGGTTGTGCTATGTCCAAACACATGTTCTCGGTTAAATGCACCATCCAACCAAGCGCGTCGTTAATGTGTTCGAGCGTATTC
The DNA here is from genome assembly GCA_022085475.1 of Heliosperma pusillum. NCBI lineage: Eukaryota > Viridiplantae > Streptophyta > Magnoliopsida > Caryophyllales > Caryophyllaceae > Heliosperma > Heliosperma pusillum. The sequence goes on from JAIUZE010010444.1 coordinate 27,706, forward strand.
TATTAAGGCACTTAAAAATATATGTAACAGATACTTTTTTCCAGAGGGCTAAATGCAAGGGAATAGAATTCACTGATGGATGTAATGGTTGTTTTTATGCTAATGTGGCTACAAGAAGCCATACCAACTCTATTGGAAAATAAAGATGTCCAAGGGAATGACTCCACCTACCCTAACCAGACTGCTGAGGGTTTTCTACACTATTATAATAGTTGTTGTGCACTAGTGTTCTTGTCATTCCTCTGGAGTCTGGACAATATCATACTCTTCGATGGATCATCGATTCAACGTCAACGATGCATGGTTGGTGATCTTACAGGCAGCAGCTATACTCTAAATTTATGTCCTCTGACAGCTCTAAATTTTCAACATAATCCTACAAAATAACAAAAATTCCCAAATGACATTGCTTAGCAAGTTCAAGGATTCGGAAACTCACTGAGGGCAATTCCAGTCGCCTTTTTGGACGTCAGCAGGCGCACTATCTTGCATTTTAGGACGATCCTCATTGCACTCCCGACACTGACTATTCTTTTTTAAATTCAAGAAGCTGCATCTGCAAGTCAAGCCAAATTGAGTTGAATCAAATGTAGCAATCAAATTCTAAATCTAACCAGATAGACTAAATGCTGGATTATAAATTAGAAGTTGTACAGGCAAGAAATGAATCATCTACCAGGACTAATTAAATACTACTCCCTTCGATTCTTAGGAATTGCTCCATATTCCATTTTCGGCCAATTCTTCATAATTGCCCCATTTCCCTTTTGAGCATGCTTTTATTAACAAATGCCTCCTACTTTATTGGTGAGAAACTGAGAACTGAGAACCACCACCCCACTCACAACCTTAATCCTTGTGCATAAAGTACATGGGGCATTACAAGAATCAGAGGTAGTATTTTTAATCCATAAACCCACCACGGAGTTGATCAACCCACTCATAAACAAGAGATGCTTCCTCCTTGTTAACCAAACTATACTACTCGCTCCATCCTAGTGAATTCTTTACAGTTGATTTTTGCACAAAGTCCCAAGGTATGAAGCAAATGTACAAAGTTACCCTTACTTTTTATTCTCTACTTTTTCAGGGCCTATTTGCACATGGGTTTTGTAAGCACTTTTTGGTACTGTAACAAATTAACAAAATGTTTGAAAAAGAAGTGTAGAGAATTTACAGACACACCCATAAATAGAATTAGAAATAATACAGTGGGGCAGGGAGAGTATAATATTACATGAATCACAGCACACTACAGCTACAGGTCTGCAAAATAGACTTGAGAACAGAAATCAATACCCACTTTACCCCTCTGTGATTTCAATTGTAAAGGCCAATTCATGTAGATGGCACCAACAAAATCAAATTTATTTCTTGACATCTTATTCAACACATACAAGGTGGGCATAAACTAGAAAGCATTCTACTCACTGAAAATTGATCAGCAACATTAAACCGGTCGAAGCATTGCAACAATGTCTAAAGTACCAAGTAGGAAGTACTTGTTTAGAAACTGAAATATCGTGGAACTTAAAATATCATGAATAAGACCTAAAGTTTTGACATAAGGATGTTATGTATGTCTAATATGGTTTATCAGACATCTAACCAACATATCACAGTCAAGAATCAGCATATCACATCTTTATAACTAAGAACTAAGACCTGTCTTGCTGCTCTTTATAACAATTTCTTTGGCATCACCAAATTTATCTCAAACCTTATTTCCTCGACATTTTTTTACTATCAACAAGAGTCCCGTAGTTAAGAATTTTATATACTTTTGCATATGTCAAACAAATTAGGCCTAAAAGTCTCTAACACCATCCACGCTGGAATCACAGACCTTACATAAAAGTTCAATTGTAAATGACCAATTTATGAGGATTTATTAAACTTACTTAGGACAAACCCATCCCTGTTTCCGTGTTCTGATGTCTTGAGACACCACAGTAGCTGCTGAATTTACAATTTTTTCCTTCTTAAGAGGGATCTCCTTAGAGATTGGAGTTTCAGACGCTTCACTCAAGTCCATCAACATACTCAGCAATCTTCTGGCAGATGATTCAGCCTGCTCATTGCTGGTAGGTCTAACTGCCTCAGATATAACCATTGGGTCTAGAGCATAGAACATTAAGAGACGCATGATATCCACAGTTTGGACAAGCGAAGAGTCATTCGGCTTTAAGAATGCTCGATCACAAGATCCTCTTAGATTGCATACATCACATACCTGCATTAAATTCAAAAAGGTAACCATTGAATAATATATTAATGCATAGTAATTCACTCAACGCTAGAGACAATTATAAGTATGCTAGATTAGATTTATTGAGTTGCAATTGGCAATAAGACGTCTTGTATACAGGTATAGTTGTATAAAGACCGTGTCCTGTCACTCTGAAGTAATAGACAAGTAGCGAAACACCTTCTGCTAACACACTCGTCTTAGTAGTCAGCACTTTACTGATTTTGCAATTATGATACTAGGTTGTTCAAATTCAAATTGATCAGGAGCTAACTGCTACTTAACAAATAAAGCTTGGTTCACAATAGAGACCATAGAAGACACCAATTTTAAGTGGAATATTAGTATACATTTAGAAACAAATTTAGGAGGCAAAAAAAATTCGATATCATAAACATAGTGGCTTCGAGATATCCAAGTGCAAAGTAATACGCCAATTTTAAGCGGAATGTTTAGGAGCAAATTCATAATAACCAACATAAATTATGACTCTAATGATATTAAATAAAGTAGACCTGTAAAGATAACAATACAGAGTAAAACATTTCTTATAAAAGGGCTTACATTTTTTTCCTCCAAACCTACATACTCTCTAAGTCGTTTTGCTGAGTTAACAACTTTCCGAACAAGTGTAGGACATCCAATCTCCACGACGCTTTGAATATCATCTTTTGACAATGACCTACAAGGTTTAAGCACAAGGAGAGGTGAGCCTATAAAATAAATAAATAGTATGTCGGTCTGTCAGGGCAACAACAATAATAAAAACAATGTCTAAGCTCTAAAATAATTGGGGAATGTCAAACATGAGCAGATGAGCTGTCACAAGAATCCGTTACATCGAGGAGATAAAATAGAAATACAGGTTGAAAGAGGGGACAAAAGCAAGAAGAGAAATATAAGGGCGCAACAAAAGTGAAATGGGGAAACAAGCAGATGAGAGTTCTAGAGGTGGAAAGTGGGTCAGTTGGGTTGGGTTTGGGCCGGGTCAAGCTGGGCCGGGTTGTAATACCCAAGTCTATTTTAGCCTTGACTCGTGCCAGGCCGAGTATGGGTAAACTCGGCCGAGTAGGGTAGGAATCAGTCGATTTGGGGTGTTAGTTGAGCAGGGTAGTCACTCGACCGAGTTGGTTGGTACTCGGTTGAGTATCGTGGAGGCTCGATCAAGTAGGGGTACTTGGAGGGTTGTTTAAGCCTTGTTTCAATATAACTCGACCGAGCACCTTTGCAGTTGATCGAGTGGAGACCAAGTGAACCCGGTTTCAGCTGTTTTCGCGATTTTCTAATTTTTTGACCAAGGGGTTATATTAAGATAACCTCCTTTCTAATCAGCTCAATCCCTATCTCTTCTCACCTAATCTCTCTCTATTCATTCCTTAACCTCTAATCAAATTTTATAATCTTTTAATCTTGTCTTTGATTGTTTATTGATGAATCTTCCAGATAGATCGTTCTCATTGGATTTTTATTAACCTTATTTCAACCAAATAACATTCACTGCTTTATCCCACGTTATCCATCTACATCTAGGCGATTGGGCATTTGTCACTAAACTGTATCCGTATATACGAATTTCGTATACATGTTTTTCCGAGTACACGAAAACCGTATATACGGTTAAAACGTATCGGATTCGTATAGTGATTTTTGCGGTTTTTAAAACTGTATCTGGTATACGGTTTTGGTCACTCCTAGTCGTAGTAAAGGAAGTAAAGGAATTGAAAGTGAACATTGTATGCTGGTGCTAATCAGGTAATTATCGGTGTCGAAACTTACGTATGATAGAGATATTAATGAAAGTTGAAGCATTTGATATCAATGAGCTCAATGAAATATTTAGGATTTGATATCAATGATTAATTGACCAACCGGAAGTGGATGTTGTTTGTATCGAGACTCTTAATACGGAGTAACTCTGATCTACACAAATTTGATTGCCGGTTTAATTTTCTCATTAGTGTTAGATTATTCAACATAGAAACCCTCTTTTTGTCTTATCTAGTTCTTACATTATTCATATAACTGCTAGACTATTACTTAACTTGTGGGTGCAATCCTTCTTACCCTTGAAATATAGTTAGGACTTAGGAGGTAATTGGTTTGGGGTATAAAAGAAAGGATATGGGAATGAAGTGTAATGATACCCTTTGTTAATGTTCGTTTCCCCCATTTTCTCATTCCCTTTCTCCTTTCCATTACGCCGTCGGTGACGATGACAAACCCACTGTCACACCACCACCACCACCCTGCCACCCTCTTCTCCACCTCGAAATCATAAGACCCATCCCCTAAATCACCAACCCTGACCTTGGTGTTTTCGGGGGTGGGGGAGGGGATTTCGGGGGCTATGATGATTTTTTAGGGTTCAAAGAGGCGGTTTTTGGGGTGGGTGGGAGTTTCGTGTGGCGGAAAGGCCGTGGACGGAAAAAAAAGTGGGTATTAAGAAGGAAGTGATATGTAACGGGCAGTGGTGGTGATTTGAGGTGAGTGAGTAAATGGATGGTTGTTGATGGATAAAGTATTTTCATGGAGTAACCAATAAAGAAGCAAAATTAAGAGTAATGCCTTCCCTTCCCCTTCTTTCCGTTTCTTGACTTCATTCACTTAACCTTTGACGAGCCAAATGCCCCCTTAAGAGTTAGTACGCGCGATAAATTGCGAATTTGTGCACTCTCAACAAGTGTCACCCTACCCATTTGCCGTCTACAAAAATTTGCACTTTTTTCTTATACAAAGTACGCCCACCTCAATCTCGAATCTTGGTCGCCCCAAAACTTAATTTGGACTTCTTTACATCCCCTCACAGTCCCTTCATTTCACCATTTCTCACCCTGCCAACCGTTTGTTTATCGATGAAGTATCAAATTACCATTTACAAACAAGCAACATCTCCATTATCATTATCACCTTCACTATTGACTATCCCTAACATGTCTCCATTCCAAAATTCACCATCAATTGAGCTCCTACCCTAAATTTTCCTTATCATACATTCATAATTCATACCCTCAAAATTCACGAAGATTCGGCCGTGTTCCTTTACACTTAATTTCAGTTCATTCCAGCTCAATTCACCCTTCACCTCAGTTCAGTTCACAAAGTTTCAATCCAAAAGAACGCGCCCGAAAAACAGCTAAAATCTAGCCCCACAAAACAACAAACAATCGAAACAAACCAATAAAATCAACTAAAAAACAAGGAATAAGAGTAATTAGATAAGGAACAAACTTGAAAACGTCGTAACGGTCACGAGCGAAGCTAAGACAAGGATCTTTCAAGAGCTTATGTTCTCGGTAAACCAATCCGCCATTATCATCACCAGAAGAAGAATTGGGGAAGTAACCGCGAGATTTCAAGCGGTCGACGAAGGATACCCATTCCGGCCATGGATGCGGCGGCGAAGACGGCGGAGAGAGTGGCGATACGGTGGCGGAAATGGTGCAAATTCGGGAGAAAATTAGGGTTTTAGGGATTGAGGGTTTAGGGGTGAAATGGAAGAAAGAGTGTGGTGTTGTGGTTCGGAGAAACATTGCTAGAAAACTGGGTTCGAGTTTATGACACTCGGTTTTTGTTAGTGTAGATTAGATGGAAGGAGCTCGCTTTTTAGGCGAGCATCCTTCCGTATAGAATAAAGGTAGAGCTTGACCGCTTGGGTTGCGGAATATGGGTTGTTGAGGGTAGAACTTGTTGACTAGGTAGCATTAAAATAGGTAGCATTAAAATAAATATAGTATAAACATACGATTTTCTTTTTAAGAAATATTTTATATTAAATTTATATAAATGAAGTTAAAACTTGACATTGAGTATAATTAATTCTCATTTCCGACCCAAACTAATCAATCTCTTTCGAGATCACATTCTTTGTCTAAAAAACATCATTCACCCTCAATTCAGCTCATTTCTCCACCATAAAGAACGCATCATATCATATTCACCTTAAATTAAACTTGATTATATTTGAAAATGTGTCAAAATACCTTGACATGTGTCGGACACGTGCCCAAATAAATGAAGAAAGTTAGACTCGGCGTTATAGGTGTCCGACACGTCTAGGCGTGTGTTCCACGAGTATTGGTGTCGGACACGATGCGACTTATTAAGAGTAGTGTCCATGTTACGTAGCTTATTGGTGCAATATGGCACTAGTCGGTTTAATCGATTGAATGGTCGGATGGGTAGTGAACAGCATAACAGATTTGGGTTATAAGGGTTAGGTTAAAGATCAAATGTTATTTGTCGTTGATATCTTTTTTTTTTGGTAAATTTTTTTTTGACTCTTTTTTAGACAAGAACAAGTTACTGTGTGCATGGTAAGGGCTGAAAGCTCAAAGGGGTATCTAGTTGGAGAAAGGACAAATTGGGTATGGTGGCCGATGGGAGGGCAGAGTAGTAGTGGCACTTATCTCCGTATTTTGTGTGTGGCGTATTATCGCTAAAACTAGTGCTAGTATCGCTTAAACGAATGTCGCTATTGGTTTTGTTGCAAGGAGGACCACACGAAAGATTCACTGTGACTGAGAGAATAAAATACATATATACAATATATGCTATACAAAATAAAATATGTGTTATGTCACACAATTTTACAAACATTAGAATTATATATGCTCAATTAATTGCCTAGGCCTTAAGTAAGCATGGAGTGGATGCTTCATTACAACCGTAAATTCTTGCTTCTTAGACAAATCTACTTCATATCCATTTGGGATATTCCATTCAAATTTCCACACTAAATTAGCAACATAATACTCTAAATGAAGTATAGCTAATTGTAAGGCAGGACATATTCTTCTTCCTACACCAAAGTACGGGCATCATCTTTATTTCTCGACTTCCGTTTATATCAATGTCTTTCTCCTTCTCCATGAATCTTTCCGGTTTAAATTCCATGGGATCGTCCCACACCTTCGGATCACGACACATTTCTGTCAATGTGAAAAAAATGATGGCATTTTTCGGCCCATTGTACCCACCAAGCGTGGCCTCTTCACTCACCGCGTGTGGTAGTGAAAAGTGACTTGGTGGGTGTCGTTGCAACCCCTCTAATATAACCGCTTTCAAGTAAGGAATTTTAGACAAATGTTCTTCTTGCACTTCTTTTGCATCCGTCCCTATTACCTGCTAGGAAATAGAATACCATATAGAGCATATAACGACATATAATATAAAGCCATACAGCAACAACATTACTCCAATGCCTCAATTTAATGGCCCTCGCAAATTACGGGGTAGGGGGGTCGTAAAGTCATATATTAGGATTTAGTAGTGACTCGAAAATTTTATGGAAATAATATAAAGGGAAATTCTCACTTGTACCCCTGTGATATGCGTTAATCTTATTTGTACCCCTGCCTTTCGGGAAAGCCCACTTGTACCCTCCAACTTCCTAGTTATTCTCACTTATACCCCTCAGTTATAGACTTATCCCACTTATACCCCTACTCTTTCCTACATATGTACTTCAACTTTCTAGTTACATAATAATCACAACCATAATACTGAGCACCGACAATTAAGACGTTAAATGTTAAGTATGTTTTGAAAAATCCTTCATTTGACACCTCGAACCCTTAATGCTTTAGTTTAACATTTAATTTGAACCCTTAAAATGTATGTTGAAGCTTAAGTGATTTATATAAAATTAATTTGGAGGGAGAAACGATGTTTGTTGGAGGGATTACAATTATTTCAATGAAATTATTCTTTTTCATATTGTTTACGTAGCACTTAACATCTTATTTGACGGCTTACTTGACGGTATTTGACATTATGGTCATGGTTGGTGTGTAACCAAATAGTTGGAGGATACAAGTGGGCTTTCCCAAAAAGTAGGGGTATAAGTGAGATTAGCCAATACTTGAGGGGCAC
>JAIUZE010010445.1:0-19520 GCA_022085475.1 Heliosperma pusillum
CCTAATATAAACTAGTTTTAAACTCGTGCAAATTGCACGGGTATGTTATTTGCACGGGTATGTTGTTTCAATTTTGTTAATATAAAGTTTTAGGGTTATGAAGTTATATTTAAGATTTCAAATCTGAATTATAAATTCCAATAGTAATTAGCGTAAATGATGCTCTAGTGTCAATCGGCCGGGTAGTTGTGGTACTCCAATATTTTCACTTGTTAGTTAAATTTGAGTTTCTACTTTTTCTTATTACGTGGGTTACTTCACTAAAACCCGGTTGAATAGTTGTTAACCCGTGCAAATTATTTAGCATGTTTCATTTAGTTAAACATGTCTATAATTTTAGGACCTTTTGCACGGGAGAAAATGAAAATTTTAATAGGTGCATAATTCAAATGAAAATTTTGGCCCGATTTGAATAGTAGACCTCTACAAATGGTTACATCCGATTTTCATTTAATAAAATCCGTGCAAGTATTTTAAAGGTCTTCAATAAATAATTAAAATAATTGACAAACAAACTAACAAATTTTCTATAAAGTGGGGGCATAAGTTAAACTGAGGAACGGGTATACACGAAAGTCACATGTCAAATCACCCCTAAACAAACCTTATAAACCAAATTCTCATTTAAGACGGGCATTGTCCGTCTTAAACTTAAGACGGTTAAAATATATACAAATCACCCCACTTGTTGTTTAGAAAATACCAAAAAAGTTATCTTTATTATCATTATATATATATATATATATATATATATATTAGTATTTGACATATCTTAAACTTAATACAGATAGTACCCGTATCCGTACCCGTGCCCGTCTTAAGTAAGACTTAAGAACCCTAATAGTCTTCATCTGAAAACTCGAAAACCCTCTAACCCCGCGTTTATCACCATATCACCTCTCATGCCCACCTTCAAAAAGTTGTTACTACCCAAAATATCTAAAAACAATTGTTTATAAATCAAATATAAGCCTATTTGCTATCTCTATTTTTCCATATATTTATCGTCATATGCACATGATTTATAAATATATATAATTACGTAATTATATCAAATATAATCTTTATGGGCTAAAAGATGTTAAGGTTTCTATTTGCAGCCGATTCACAATTAGTGTATATTCTTTATTATTCATATATGTTTTGCATGTGGCCAATATAATTGTTAGACAAAAAAATTCTAAACAATTTTTTTTTTTGCAAATTATGATTCTTCTAATTATCAAGTTCAATATAAAGACTAAAAATTATAAAACTTATCTAATCATATAGTTTTTCTAAATTATAAATTCATGTAAATAGTTTATAAATCGTTACGAAGTAGAATGCAAAATTTAAATATAATTTGCCTTTATTGTATACATAAATATCCGGTGCTTTTATTTATGGGGTACCCTTATTTATATAATGTTAGTTTTCAAGTAAATAATTTCCAATGAAAATGTTGACTTTTCAACTTCCTACTTTTATGCTGAGCTTGACACAAAGGATTTGGGGTTGTTGCTTTCCTAAAGAAGGATACCAAATTCTCATTTAAGACGGGCAATATTTCTCTAAGCTTAAGACGGATCAAAATCATAACAAATCATCTAACTTGTTGCCTAGGAAATACTTAAAGTTTTGACTTTATTACCGCCAAGTGGTAGTATTTGACTCGTTTTAAGCTTAAGACGGATAGTGACCGTCTTAAGCAAGACTTACTCTAAACTTTTTTTGAGTTAATTCTAACCGACGTAACCGTGACCCGATCCCTATTCAACTAACCCATATTCTAACTCAACCCATATAACTCGGACCATCCTAACCCGTCTAATGGGCTTAATCAGAGATTTGCAAGAGCTCATCATATATCCAATAAGGCTAAATAAACTCATAAACCTCCGTCTTTTACCATTTCTACCCGCCTCATAATTATCCCTCAATTAGAACCCTAATTAAAAGCTGAAACTCATACCTTAAATTAAAACTCCTCCACTCACCCATTCTTTTAATTTTCTTTCATTTTTACGCCACTCCTTTGTCACTCTTTCTCACAAAAGCTCATGTTCAATAGCAATACAAAAATTGAAACTTTTGAAGTTAGTCACGAGGAAAAAGAAGAGAGACATGTAGACGACATAGAGAAGATGATGTCTGACCTTGTCCAAACGAACAGTACAAAAAATTGTTTGATTCCGAATGATGAAACAGAAGAGGACGAAGATGGGTTTATCACATATATTGTTGAATCAGTAAGTGATGATGATCAAGAAGAATGTGTGATTGAAGATGAATTATTTTCTTCTTTTAACGAGGATTTTCATATAGAAGATACTTCATTATTTGATCCCAACCTACCAATTATTTTTGACGAAGAAGGGGTGGTTCCCAAATTACACATACAAGTTGATTTTATTCTTGAAGATGAGATTGATACCAATGATATGCCTTATTATGAAGAACCTCATAAACATGGGATTATTCATTATGAATTTGATTTCAAGAGTAATTATCAATCGCCACTTGATAAATACATTGATAAGAAGCTGTATGGTGAGATTTATCAACGTTCTTTCTTATTAAAATCTATTGTTATGGAAGCTCATGATATTCTTGTTATTTCGAGCAACAATTGTGCTACAATTGTGCATGGAGGGTGGTGGGGTGGAAAGCATAAGAAAAGATGGCACAATACACTACAACAAAAAAGGCATTTTGCGACGGATTTGTTGCGACGGAATTCAAATCCGTCGCAAAATTGACTTTGCGACGGAATTTTTGATGTTTTGCGACGGATGTTTTGCGACGGATTGCATTCCGTCGCAATACATCATTTTGCGACGGATTTTGCGACGGAAATTCCGTCGCAAGATAAATTCACCCGCGAAATGATAAAATGAAAAAAAAAAAAAAAAAAAAAAAAAAAAAAAATTTTTGTGAATAGTGTTTGCGACGGATTTTGCGACGGAAATTCCGTCGCAAATAATTTTTTTTAGCGCGGAATTTTTGGTTCGCGCGGGAAAATATATTTGCGACGGAAATTCCGTCGCAAATCCATCCCACATCGGAAAAAAACAGCACATTTCTTATGTTTATATAGAATCCTTCACTTCTTACATTGAATATGTGACTTATGAATTGAAGCGGAAAAACATGCGGTTAAAAAAATCGCGCGAGATAAATTCACGCGCGAAAAGATAAAATGAAAAAAAAAAAAAAAAAAATTTTTTTTTTTATGAATAGTGTTTTGCGACGGAATTTGCGACGGAAATTCCGTCGCAAATTTTTGCGACGGAATTTCAGTCGCAGAATCTAGCTTTTGCGACGAAAATTTGCGACGGAGTGCTTGTGACGGAAATTCCGTCGCAAATGCCTTTTAGCGACGGATTTAAGGGTATTTGCGACGGAATTTTCCGTCGCTATTCAGATTTTTTTTTGTAGTGATAGGGTTATTATTTATGGTACTCGTTACAAGTTGAAATTATTCGATATGGATAAGAATGAAGACTATATTGAAGATGACGAGTTGAAGGAGCAATCTATGAAGTGCACAAATAGCTTTATGTTTTTGATCAAGTTTGCATCAAAATTCTTAAGGGTTGTTTTTGATCCGGGTGGCTTCAAACATCTTCAAAACTTGAGGGCAAATTTTTTCGAAGAAAGGGAGAATGATGCGGGAGCATTTGGAAATAATGCGATATTGAAGAAATCAGTCAGAGTCGTAACCGAACGCTCTCTAGGACTGTCTAATCCGCTCCAGTATTGTTCTGCAATTAGTTTAATTAGTTTTAGGTAATAAGTGATATGATTATCTTATTTTCCTAATTGAATAAAGTAGTGTGGTGATCTTATTTCCTAATCTGAAATAAGGTATTTTTCACATTATTTCCTAATTACTATCTAGTTAGTTTAAGGTAAGTAGTAGTAGTATAAATACTAAGCTTTGTAATCAGTTTTTAATATACAATTGAGTTGAGATTATATCTTTTTGTTTGCGAACAAACCCTTTCTTTAAACTTGCGAGTTTATTGAATTATTCTTCCTTGCGAGGTTGAATTCGTGTTAGCTTGATATCTTGCGAGGTTGAGAGTTTACACACGAGTTAGTCAAGTTGTCTTGCGAGATCACTTGTCTAATTCAAGTCTTAGTTGAGTGATCTTGCGAGATTGTTTTAACTAATTCATATCTTTTATTTTTTTTGTTCCAACACATACAAAAAAACACAAAAACACAAAAACACAATTTATTTCCGCTGCAAATTTATATTACTCTGAAAAAGTAAAATAGTGTGATTTATTTTACATCAATCTCATTTCCCCTACAAAAATCCCACATATCATATCTATTGGCCTGGAGTAAATACTACAATTTTCTCATTTTATATCTGTCGCCATACAGTCATACTCATCAATGCCCCCATTCACGTTGAAATTGAAGATGTACGGAGTATATCTCAAGGCTCATATATTGCAAATTAGTTTTGTCTTTTTCTCTTTTAACTTGGTAGATTTGATATTTTTATAAGTACTAAATTCATCTCTGAATTTGTTCAAGCAAATATCATGCCTTAATTTATTTATTTCGTTTTAAAAACTCCACTTTTTTTCCATATTGTTTTTAATAGTAAGAAAGTTTTTTCTTTTTCTTTTTTTTGCCTGTTTAACTAAGTTATACTCCCTCCTATTCTATGTATTCTTCCCCTTTGCTTTTTGCACAAGGAATAAGAAAATTAATTTAAGCCACAGAAAATATACTACCCCACATACAATTCAATATGGACCACACAAAGCTATCCAGAATAGGAAATAGGGAAGAAAATTTGAATAGACAATTAAGGAAATAGGGAAGAATAGATGGAATAGGAGAGATTAAGTACTTTTTAACTATTGTTTTAATGATTTTTCATAATTAACTTTTATAAATTTACTGTTAGATCTAGAAAATTAGACAGTTTTAAAACCATTACTTTAATGCAGTTGTTTTTTTCCAAATATTAATAATAGGTAAATTTTTTATCTTTATAAATTTTATTATTAAAACTAATGTAATTTTAGTATATGATAATTACATTGCTTAATTGATCAAATTGAATTATTAGACTGGGCAAGCATCAAATGGGCTAATTAAATCCTTTTTTTAAACGTGTTTCCCACAATTTTTGTGACAATTCGATCTCAAGAACCACCTTCATGAATACGATTCTAGAAGAGGTAGAATATTTTATATCCACCTGTGGGTTCGTAGATCCTAATTATCCTAAGTTAATTTTGCAAGCTTAAGAGAATGTCTTAAATAAGCACTAAAGAGTTGGAATTAGTGTGACAATCATGTTTTAGTGGGAGTAATATGATTTTCATCAGTCTTATATGTGGAGACATATTGATCATTTTAGATGATGGAAGATTTTGGAGAAATATAATACACCATTTAGATATCTGGATTTATGGAGATAAATCTAAAAGGATATTAGCATTAAATCAAAATTCTTATATTGATAAGATCTTTGACTATTTCAAGAAAGTTGAACACATGATAATTGATTTCTTTTACTTTCGCTGCGAGATCAATTATATACGCTGTGATGTATACTCAATCAGACATTTCGCATGCTTTGAGCATGATGGATCATTTGCAATCAAGTCCAAGTGAAAGTCACTTGATAGCCATAAAGAACATCCTTAGTACTTGCGAAGACTAAAGATATGTTACATGTGTTTGGAGTTTAAAGTGAGTTGCGTGTAAGAGTTACACAGATTTCAGTTTCCAAACTGATCAAAGTGATTTGAAATCACGAACTGGCTGTGTTTTATAGAAGATTTATCTGTTGGGAGTTCCAAGAAGAAAAGACTATTGGAAAGGTTCCAAGTAGGGGTGACATTTTCAAATATAAACGTCATGTATCCGCTGGAAGTGTTCGAGGCAGTTTATCATTGCGGATTTCACAACGGAAATGGAGTACATTGCATCATATGATAGTGCATATGAAAGTAGCTTGGATTCGACAGTATTGGAGGGACTAGAAGTAGTTCCTATAGTTGTATATCTTATCCCATGATACTGGTAAAACAGTGGGAGCTACCTTTAGGCCAAGAGTCCTAAGTCTAGATTCAAACCTAGACACGTACTCAGAAAGTTTTATTTAATATGAGATTACGTAGACAAAGATTAATAGCAATCAGAACGATGGGAAAGATGCAAGTATTGCTAATCCATTAGCCATGCCTTTTGCAGGCTAAACATGATAGTCATGTCATTTCAATGGGGATTGAAATATGTACCTGAATTGCTAGAGATTATGAGATATGAAATTATTGATAAAGTATCAATTTTCCCAAATTTTGATAATCGAATTAATTGTTAGAGTTTAGTAAAAATCCTTTTATTTAGTTTGACTAAATTTTATACTGTGTTATCCGAATTGGTGGAACGAAAGGTTGAACCCAATTCAAGTGCAGGCTGGGAATTTAGTGGGTTTTGTCCCTAGTCTATTTGAGGTGTGACGTCTCGAAGTGACTAGATTGTAAGTCGATCGATGGTTGGTTTAGCACCATGGGGTCATGGAGATGACTGGTCGTTTACATAGGCAGACTGTGGAGACACTCTATCGGGCAGTGTCCATAATATAGTCCCTTATCAAAATTGTTGAAGCCTGGTCGTGGCGGGGATTTCTATTTTATTCCTATGAGTCGATTCTTTAGACTGGCGACCATTTACCTGAGTCGGTGTAGTTTCCGATTGACTTTGGTTTTTGTCCTAGGTCGAGCCGTGAAAGGAGGCCGATGGACATCTTCTGGGTCATGGTGATCTGCATCATACAGTGTAAGATGGGTCACCATGAATTGTCCACCCACGTTAGGTATTAACATCTTTCGGCCACTCGAGGAGTAGTAACAGGAAATGCGTGGCCACGCTCGGAAGAAATCTCTGGTATATTTTCCGGTCAGACAGTTACTCTCCCAGATCGAGAAAACCACTCTATTTATAATTTTCAATCGCAAGTGCGACCTGTAAGACACCTTGCGATGAGTGGGAGGATGTGACACAAAAGAGACAAGAGAATCGGTAGCACACAAGTTGTCGAGACAAGTAGGACAAATTGTTGGAGTAGGAGTCCTCCGCAATAGTGTTGCTACATGCACAACTTGTATCGGACAAGTGGGAGATTGTTGGAGTAAGTGTCCTCCACAATAGTGCATTTATATAATTAATCTCATTTGGAATATACGTGGCATGATTAGTATATTTTGATACTCCACGTCAGTTGATTAACGTAAATCGGTAACGCTCAGCTGACTAGAGTTTGACGTTATTGTCGTATGACGACGGTGATCAACTGATCCATTTAGGTCACACCTATAGGATGAGACCCAAATAGAATACTAATTATTTGTATACGATAGAGTTTAATTAAGGCATTACATATATTTGATATGTACGTTTAGTTACGAGAGTTATTTATTGGAAATTGAGTTAGGAACTCATTCCACTTAATTTTATAAGTCAATTATATGATAACTGACTGAATACATTTTACGACTTATTTTAATACGATTAAACAAGATATAATTTAGTGATTAATCGTTAATTCATTAAATTAGTTTAGGTTATGCATATATTTTGAGGTAGAGGTAAATAGTTAATTATATTTACAAAGAGTTGTAAAATAAGTTAACTGGGCATTGTAGGACTCATTATATATTGATATAATGGTAAAATATCACTTAAAAGTTAAGTATATATTTGAGTCATATAATTCTTATATGATCAAATTAACACTTAATTATACAAGATAATTAAGCATATGATTAATTAGTATTTGTGGGACAAATATCACAAATCAAAATGGACCATTTTGAGCCATGTGAGGCCAGTCATGGTAGTAGTAGTAGTAGTAGTGATGATAATTGTTCTTGTTTATGCAAACAAGCAACCTTATGATAATGACATATCATGCATTCCAAATCATCACATACACTATCATACTCTACTACAATTACATGTGAATTAAATAGCAAAAATCAAAGGCCACATGGACTGATGGACATAAGAGGTCCGACCATTGTGTCCTTTAAATGGACAATGGTTGTTCATTTTTCCACTCACTTGATTCTTGCTTTTTTTTTACACTTCTCTCTAAAACCTCTTCTCTCTAAACTCTCTATATATACAATATACTCTACATATTACTAGTGTAGTAATATAATAATATTAGTAGTATTTATCTTACTTATTATCTAGTTAATAATAAGCTAAGATTATTTGGGTTTATTCTTGGGTGCAACAAGAAGGAGACCTTATACTTTGGAGGTTATTTTATGGAGGATCATCCACTAATTACATGCTCAAGAACAATAAGAAGGAGTTCTTATTGTGCCCCATTTTGGCCGAAAATTCCCATTTTAAGGAAATTTCATCTTATCTTTATATTTATGCTTTTATATTTGCATGTATGAGCACTAGATCCTAAATCATTAAGTTAATATAACTTAATGAAATAATTAGAGGAGTGTAATTAGAGGTCTAGGACTTTCACAAGCCACCGGCAGCCGGCAGGCCGACTGAGCACCCAAAAGATCCCCAACGAAGAAAGAAATGAAGAAGGAGGAGCAGAGAGTCCCAGCCGGTCCAGGCCACCGGCGGCCGGCCTACCGGCTGGGCACTCCACAACCTCAAAACAAAACTCGAAAAAGTCAAGCAACACTCCTTATCCATCTTTAAGCGAGTAGAATTAGACGTTGCAAAATAAATGGGGATTTGATGTTTTTTCAAGTGAATCGAACTTTCAAGTTTGATATTCTCATTTATTGTAATAAATTGGGAGAAATGGAATTTTGGACAATTTCTTGATTTGTAACTCCACATCTCCATAACGGTGGTTGCACCAACCCCGTTTCGACCCACTACTTATCCTCGGTACAACCCTTGTTTCACTTTATGTGCATTACCATCTTTACATCTCATATGCGACCATATAGAAGAGGACTACACATTAGATTGTGGGCATGTCTCACAAGTCGAGTAGTTGAGTGGTTTCGGTTACTTTTTGTAACAAAAATCACCCGTTTTTTAAATGAGTGACGAGTGAAAACCGCGAGGAAGTCGGTAGTCTAAGTCCTCTTAGTCATGGGTCAAATTTGGTTGAATCTCGAGTCGTGTCGTGTTGGCTTTATACGGTTGACTTTGCCTCCCTTTTGCCCGCCTTTGAATTCGTTTTATTGGCATTTGGGGGTCATACTCGGGTTGCTTGAGCCATGATTAGGGGGTTGACACCTCGTTGAAACTCTGAGGCGGTATCTCCCGAACTAGACCTTTGGTTTTTGAAACGAAACCCAACCGCTTAGATGAGGAAAGTGGTTGTTCTTTTGGTTGATGCATTTTTTATGTCGTTTACGTGCTTAATCTTGGATACATCTAAATTTTTCCGCAAGCCCCCACTTGCCTTACAAGGAAGTACATGCCTCATTGTATATCGTTGCGAGTTGAAGGGACGGAGAAGGCCCGTTAATTGCCTCTCATCGGATTTTAGTAGTTTAGTTTAGCTTAATTAAATAAGGGTCTCTTTTTTGCTCACTTACTTACTCGGGGACGAGTAATGTTTAAGTGTTGGGAGGTTTTGTATATAATATATTTAGACCGATTCCCCTCTTCATTCTCTTCTATTTCGACCTTATTTAATGTGTTTTAGCGTCGGTTTTATTGCATTTTGGTTATTATTACGCTTTGCTTTCATATCATGAATTCCCGTCTCATTTTAAAGGAAATGAAGAAAGAACGAGACGGGATGAGAAGCAAGAAACCGTCTCTATGCAAATAAGGAAAGGAAGAAATAAAAGAGGAAGAAGAAGAAAGAAATGAAGAAAGGAAGAGGAAATATGGGTCTCAGCCGGTCCAAGCCACCGGCAGCCGGCCGGCCGGCTGAGCACCCCACAGATCCCTAACAAAGAAAGAAATGAAGAAGGAGGAGCGTAGAGTCCCAGACGGGCCAGGCCACCGGCGGCCGGCCTACCGGCTGGGCACTCCACAACCTCAAAACAAAACTCAAAAAATTGGTAGAAAAGCAGGGGCTCTCAGCCGGTCCAAGCCACCGGCAGCCGGCTGGGGCCTCTTTCACACGAAGAAAACTCAAATTTTAAATCATAGAGTCCCAGCCGGTCCAAGACACCGGCGGCCGGCGTGCCGGCTGGGACCCCTAGTCCGCATTTCCAAACCCTCTTCTTATTTTGAACCCTTAACCCATCAACCTATATATTCCCCTCTCTTATTTCATTTTGGACACACAACACTAGACACAAAAACCCTAGATTTAGCTTTCAATATTCCTAGTCATTACTCTAATCCTTTGATAATTAGCACTAATTACTCTACTTTCCTATTTAGTTATCTTTAGATCTAGTCTTTCCTCTAGCTATTGTTGAAGACTTGGGTTGTAATTTGATATTATAGAAGGCTTTCCTTCTATTTATTCATCAAAGATTGCAAATTTTATCAAAGTTTGGTACAATTCTTCTCCTAATTACTTCTATTAGTTATTTAATTACATTTTCTTACTCATTTTATTAGTCATCATCTTGAATATGTTTTCTTTTGTCTTTATCATGTTAAGTTTTTTATCTTTAGTATCTAGTCTTAGTAGTATGTGTGAGTAGTGCCCTTCCAGGGTAGATGGGGGATCTTTTGTAGGTTCTTGGGTTAGAATGTGGTTTTGATTGTAAAAATCTAGTCTTTTGGTAATTCCTATATTTTGTGCACACCATGTGTTTGTAGAAATGCTAGAATGAGTAATTCATGCTTTCTTTCATCTTGTTCCTAGCTTAAGCGAGAGCTTGGCTTGTTTGTTACTTGTGTGTGCCTGTAAGAGTCTTCGGGGAGGTAGGGCGAGAATCCGACCAAACCTAGGCAAGGAACCGTCTTTCACCGAGAGGTGGAGACCTACTATTACTTACCTACCCTTAGACCGACTTTACCTTCTACCATATTCAACCCCAACCTCATTAGCGAACCCATTTGCCTTAGTTTTCTTAATTCTTGTCTTAAATCTCATATTTGCTCATTTGTTAGACTTAGTTAGTTTACTCACC
The DNA here is from genome assembly GCA_022085475.1 of Heliosperma pusillum. NCBI lineage: Eukaryota > Viridiplantae > Streptophyta > Magnoliopsida > Caryophyllales > Caryophyllaceae > Heliosperma > Heliosperma pusillum. The sequence continues at coordinate 11,058 of JAIUZE010010445.1, forward strand.
TCCAACTTGCTTCTAGCTAGAATTGAACTAGAATTCGACCAATTTACCTTAGAGCCTTAATCACCGTCCTTGTGGTTTGACTTCGACTACCCTACTACATTAGTTGAGTTATTTGTTTGACCGGGGGAAGGCGACTAACCTCACGTCAAAATGGCGTCGTTGTCGGGGACGGCGATATAGGATAAGGTAGCTTAGCCGGTTTTAGGCTTAATTCATTTTATTACTTGTTTTCTCCTTTTGTCCTAGTGCATCAAGGTGCATTAGGGCCATTTTATTCTCTTTTGAGTGTATGAGCAGGTGTTATATCGGTCCACTCTTTCCTCTCGACCGAGAGATACATAAAACTTTTCGGGCAAGAAGGAGACAAGCTCTTACTTCCTTAAGAGGATCCCCACCCATTCTTACCCCAATAAATACTCCACCACCCACAATTGAGACTTCAACTTCACAAACAGCACCTCCCACTTAACCACCCCTCATCATACCCACAAACATTCCAATAAACATACCACCCATAAATTCACCCACTTTTTACCATAACGCAAACAACACCACCTCACCAAATTCCCCAATCTCACCCATTTCACCAACAAACAACTCATTCACCCTAGAGATGGTGGACCAGCCCATGGGCTACTACAATAGGCCGGACCCCAACGGGTGTTACTCGGCCATTAACTACAGAGCTATTGCCCCCAACACTTTTGAACTCCGTCATCATGTCATCTCATTCATTCAACAAGATATCATTCATGGCTTGAAGAATGAGGATGCCCATGAGCTCTTGGTAGGTTTTAAGGAGAAGGTGGGAACAATCAAGAGGAATGGGATCACCGAAGACCAAATCTTACTCATGCTATTGCCCTTCTCCTTGAAGGACAATGCAAAGAAATGGTTGAATTCCCATGAACCAGGAACTTTCACCACTTGGGATAGTCTCTCAAAAGCCTTCATCACCAAGTTCTACCCCCCCCCCCCCTCAAAAACCGCAAGAATACGACATGAGATACAAACTTTCAAACAAAAAGGATATGAGACATTGAGTGAAGCTTGGGAGAGGTTTCAAGATCTTCTAACCTCTTGCCCTCACCATGGTATCCCGAAATGGTTGACTACTCAAATCTTCTTTCAAACTCTAGAACAAAGATTTCGAGACATGATAGTGGCGGCCTCCGGAGGAAATTTCGACAAAATGAATAACACCGAAATCACGGAGATGATTCAAAACATCTCCTAGATGAAGAATAGCTACGGTTCGAGAGAGAGTGAGGGTAGAGGTGAAGGATCTAGTAGACTCGAGTTGGAAACCAAACTCAAATTGGATGAGCTCTCAAAGAAGTTTGATAACTTGGGTCTAGATAAAGGCAATGGGCAAATCCACGAACTCCCAAGAGAAAGACCAAGTCAAGATAGGGTGTACTATGTTGAGTAACCAAGGTCTCCACCAAGATCTTACTCCCAACAACCGATACGCGATACTTGTGGAGGTGTTGGTCACACATATGAAGTATGTCATTCCTTCCCTTCCGAGGATCAATTCCAACAAGAATGCTATGCAATGGAAGGGAACCAACCTAGGTATTCCTATCAACGATAAGAAAATTTCTACCGAGCCTTCCCAAATCAAGACCCAAAACTCTCATATGGAGGGCAACCCTTGGATCCTATGTATAAGGCCCCACAATACCAACGACCTCCCAAACCCGACCATTCAAGGTCTTACAACAACAACCATGGCCAAAATTCCGATTCTAGGAGGTTTTCCCAACGTGACAATCACTCATATGTTCCCCCTCCGTTTAGAGAACAAAGAAACTCCAACAACCGTAACCAATACAACAACAACAACTTCCAATAACAACAAAATTCCCAACAACCTCAAAATCTCCTACAACCTCCACCTCCATGTGAACAATCCAACTCTTCGATTGAGCAATTGCTAAGGAATATGGAAAATAAGACAATACAACGTGAAGCAAATGCGGAGCAACAATTCAAACTCTTGAGATCAGACATTTCAAACGTCCAAGCCCAACAAAGAAACTTTGATTCTTATTTGGCTAACCAAGGGCCTATCAACCTTAAAAAAGGAGAGAAAATTCTCCCAATGCAAGGCTCTCACCTTAAGGATGGACCACCACACCACCAACAAGAACATGTGGTTGCCTTGAGGAGTGGGAAAGAGTTAGAAGATCCATACAAAGATTATGAGCATGATCCAAAGAGGAAAAGAGATGTGATGAAAGGAGGAGTTGAGAGTCCACCTCATTCACCCTCGATTAGAGGTGAGACTTCTAAGAAAGGGAAGGTTGATGAGCAAGTTATGGATGATGAGAAATTTGTGTTGGAGGAAGTGATTCTTGAAGAAGTGGAAAACAAAGAGAAAGAAAAAGAACCCAAGAGAAGTGATGACTCTAAACAAGCCCCTCCTCCCAACAAAACCTACATCCCACCAATGCCATTTCCCCATAGAGAAAGAGCCAAGACCAAGGAGAAGAAATTTTCCAAGTTCTTAGAGATATTGAAGAAGCTATATGTTTTATTACCTTTCACCGAGGTAGTGACACAAATGCCCCTTTACACAAAGTTTCTCAAGGATGTTCTCACCAAAAAGAGGGGTATTGGAAGTGATGGTATAGTAGCCTTAACCGAGGAATGTAGTGCGGTGTTGCTTAACCATATGCCAAAGAAGTTACAAGATCCGGGTAGCTTTTCAATTCCATACATGGTTGGCAATGTGAACATTGAAAGAGCATTGTGTGACTTGGGTGCAAGTGTTAGCATCTTGCCACTTCCTATTGCTAAGAAAATTGGCTTACAAGACATGATTCCTACCTCCATGACATTGCAACTTGCCAATCGATCGGTCCAATATCCTAGGGGTGTAATAGAGGATGTACCGGTAAAGGTAGGGAATTTCTACATACCGGCGGACTTTGTGGTATTAGATATTCCGGAGGATCAATAAAGTCCAATAATCCTTGGAAGACCTTTCATGGCAACCGGGGGAGTCATGATCGATGTGAAGAACGGACAACTCTCTTTCAATGTTGGAGCCAATGTAATTGAGTTTTCCTTGACGGGTATCTTGTCCAAGCCAATGTTTGAAAGTGCTTATTCGGTGGATATTCTAGAAGATGTTATCCAAGATGCTAATGATCTATGCTCGGGGGAAATTGTTGAGGAGGATTATGAAGCTCTACCACCACTCCTTGATGAAGATGAGGGTAAGAACCCTTCAAAGGTAGACCTTAAACCCTTACCCCCTACCTTTAATATGCTTATCTTGATGAGGAAAAGGCACTTCCGGTGATTGTCAATTCTAACCTAGACCTTGAGCAAAAAGAAAAACTTTTAAATGTCCTTAAAATCAACAAGAAGGCACTTGGGTATAGCATTGACGACCTTGTGGGTATCGATCCTAGAGTGTGTATGCATCGCATTGCACTAGAGGATGGATACGCACCTTGTGCCCAACCTCAAAGGAGATTGAATGATAAATTAAGGGAAGTTGTGAGAAAGGAAATTGATAAATTGCTTGAGGCCGGAATCATATACTTCATCTCGGGAAGCGAATGGGTGAGCCCGGTTCAAATCGTCCCTAAAAAGGGCGGTATAACCGTGGTAGAGAATAAGGGTGGTGAACTCATCTCCACCCGACCGGTCACGGGATGGAGAATGTGTATTGATTACCGAAAGCTTAATTCCGCCTCAATCAAAGATCATTTTCCTTTGCCTTTCATTGATCAAATGCTCAAGAGGTTGGCAAATCATGAGTATTTTTGCTTTCTTGACGGTTACTCCGGGTTTTGCCAAATTCTCATTCACCCGAATGACCAAGCAAAAACTACTTTCACATGTCCTTATGGTGTCTTTGCATATTGGAGAATGCCATTTGGACTTTGCAATGCTCCCGGGACATTTCAAAGAGCTATGATGTCTATCTTTTCTAAGTACATTGAGAAGTCTATGGAGGTATTTATGGATGATTTTAGTGTCCATGGCACCTCGTTTGATGATTGTTTGAAGAACCTCTCTCAAGTACTCCAAACTTGCATCCAATTTAACCTTGTGTTGAACTGGGAAAAATGCCATTTTATGGTACAAGAGGGAGTTGTTCGTGGTCATGTCATTTCTAAAAAAGGGATCCAAGTGGACAAGGCAAAAATTGAGGTGATTGAGAAATTTCCTCCACCCACAAATGTCAAGGGTGTGAGGAGTTTCTTAGGTCATGCGGGTTTTTATACGCGTTTTATAAAAGATTTTGCAAAAATTGCTAAACCCCTCACCTCACTTCTTGTCAAAGACACTCCCTGTATATTTGATGATTCTTGCCATGAGAGTTTTTGTAGGTTGAAGCAAGCTTTGGTATCGGCTCCAATCGTGCAACCTCCCAATTGGGACCTCCCTTTTGAGGTTATGTGCGATGCTAGCGACTTTGCCTTGGGCGCGGTTTTAGGCCAAAGGCACGAGAAGAAGCGTCATGTTATAGCCTATGTGAGCAAGACCTTGGACAATGCTCAATGCAATTACACCACCACGGAGAAAAAGATGTTGGCGGTGGTGTATGCATTTGAGAAATTCCGGCCTTATCTTCTTTGCTCTAAGGTGATTGTTTTCACCGACCACACCGCCATCAAGCACCTTATGGTGAAAAAGGAGGCCAAACCAAGATTGATTCGTTGGGTGTTACTTCTACAAGAATTTGATATGGTGATCAAGGATAAAGCGGTTACCGAAAATGTTGTTGCGGACCACCTATCAAGATTAACCCAAGAGGATAGAGAAGATGTAGAGGATGGGGTTTCTATTAATGAGTGGTTGCCCGATGAGACTTTATTGGCAATGCTCACTACCAACCCTTGGTATGCGGACATCGCAAATTTCTTATGCTCTAATTTCATTCCGGGGGATTTCAATCACCAAGCTAGGACGAAACCTAGGGATGAGTCCAAGAGGTATGTGTGGGAGGACCCTTTTCTTTATAGAAGATGCAATTATGGGATTTACTGAAGATGTGTCACACATGAGGAAGGACGAGCTATCTTACAAGCTTGTCATTCTACCACTTATGGAGGCCACCTATCTACCTCAAGAACTCAAGCTCGGGTACTTCATTGTGGGTTTTATTGTCCATATCTATTCAAGGATTATTATGCCTTTGTTCACTCTTGTGACTCTTGTCAAAGGAGAGGCAACATTGGAAGAAGAGATGAGATGCCCTTGAATAGCATCTTGGAAGTTGAATTGTTTGATGTTTGGGGAGTGGATTTTATGGGACCGTTTCCTACCTCCTTTGCCAACCACTACATCTTGGTTGCGGTAGATTACGTGTCCAAGTGGATAGAAGCTATTGCCGCTCCCACCAATGACTCAAAAGTGGTGACCAAGCTATTCAAAGATTACATTTTCCCAAAGTTCGGTGTCTCAAGAGCGGTGATTAGTGATGGAGGTTCTCATTTCATTAACCGCACCATTTATGCTCTACTAAAGAAATATGGAGTTAGACACAAGGTTGCACTTGCCTATCACCATGAAACAAATGGGCAAGTGGAGGTGTCCAACCGACAAATCAAAGCAATTCTAGAGAGTGTAGTGACAAAGTCTAGGAAAGAATGGAGCACGAAGCTCAATGACGTGCTATGGGCATTGAGGACCGTCTACAAGACCCCCCTAGGCACCACGCCCTACCAGTTGGTCTTTGGGAAATTATGTTACTTACCCTTGGAGTTGGAGCATAGAGCTAGGTGGGCTTTGAAGGAGCTTAATTACAACATAGACCTCACGGGTAATAAACAATTCTTGCAAGTGAATGAGCTTGATGAGCTTCGAATGGATGCCTATGAGAATGCAAAACTTTACAAGGAACGAACCAGGCAATGGCACGATTCAAAGATCGTGAGGAAGGAAATCAATGTTGGAGACAAGGTCCTATTGTTCAACTCTAGATTCCAATTGTTTCCGGGAAAGTTGAGGTCTCATTGGTCGGGACCCTTTGAAGTGGTAACTGTCTACCCATATGGCTCATATGAATTGAAGAACAAAGCGGGTGAATGCTTTAAGGTCAATGGCCAACAGGTCAAATACTACTATGAAGGGCTACCGATTGAGGAAAAGAATGAAATGGATCTTTAAGACCCTCCTCTCTTGGGGGATGAGTAGTTCTTAAACCCAAAACTCGGGTTTGGTGGAGTCCCCAAACAACCACCACCTTTTTTTTGTAAATATTGCATGCCTTTTAGATTAGCACTTAGTTACTTTTGGATTAATGTTTCAATTTGTGGAATTATGGATTCGGTGATGGGATCGCATTGTTTTATTGGAAGTTTGTGTTGTGAGAAGAGTGGGGCCCTCCTTTACTTAGCCTTCGTCCCGACTAGGTGAGTCGGTTTGAAAGCAGAAAAATCGAATCTCGGGGCTAAGTAAGGAAGTCGGAAGCCGATCTAGAGGAGAAATGTCGAAAACAAGGGGAATTCTTGAAAACACGAAGGAATGGGTCTCAGCCGGGCGACCGGCGGCCGGTCGACACAATTGGCTGGGACCCCCTGCTTATTTTTTGTTGTTTATATGAGATGAAAGGTGAAGGGGGGGTGCGAGCCAGTAGGCCGGCAGCCGGCCCTTATGAAGAAAAGTTGAAAAAAGTGGTGAGGAGAGAAGTCCCAGCCGGTCGGCCGGCTAGGACTCACATATCAAGGTTTAAATTGAATTTTTGGAGAGGAGAGAATTCCCAGCCGGTTGGCCGGCTGGAAACAGCAGTGATGAAGAAAACATTGGGAAAAATGTGAGGAAGGAAGTCGGAGCCGGTCTGACCGGCCGGCTGAGAGCACCTGGCGTGAAAACTAAAAAACGCAAAAAAAAAAAAAAAAAACAATTTATTAAGTGTGAGCCGGGTACCCGGCAGCCGGTTGGCCAGACCGGCTGGGACCCCCTGAAGCCGAAATAAACACACTACAATCCCTTCTTTTCCTCCTATTCTAATTCATTTTCTCAATTTTCAACTTCTCCCTCTAAAATTTTCTCACACTAAATCCTCCAAAACTCACCAAACTCCTTTCTCACCTTCAATACCCACCTTAGTCTAAACCCTTAGCATTATTAACCATGTCAGCGGCACGAAAGAGAGCGAGGAGTGGGGAGATAGCGAATGCCCAAGCGGAATTGATGGCGAGAGCGGCCAGCGACGCGGGTCCCGACCCCGACTTTCCAGGGCTTGAATTTGCCTCCGTACCTCAAAAAGCTAAATTCGTTTTGTTCAAAAAACGCCCCCTCCACAACACTCGTTTTATTCATTGCGCCTCTATGCGATCTTTAGGGTTAGATAAGATTACTTTCGATTTATTTATAGGGGTGGGTATGAAGCGGATGTACGAGATCCATGAAAAGACCTCCCCCGCCTCACTTGGGAGCTTTTGAGCTCCCTAAATGTTGTCAAAAACCGAAACTCTAAGGTAGAATCTTTGCAATTCCGTCTTCTCAACCGGGATTATAACCTCTTCTTGGAGGAATTTGCTAGACACTTTGATCTTGACCCGGCCCCCTCCCATAAACCACCAGAGGACTATGACTTGGGAGGGTTTAGAAAGCCATATAGGGAATAGATGAGGCGAAGGGGGTGAAGAGATCGGCCAACGCGGTTCACAATGTCGTCATCCGCATTTGGCATCGGTTTATGGGTTTCACTGTTTTTGGGCGGGATGAGCCACATAATTTTTAAACTCCGGTCCTTGAAATTCTAGGGTCCTACCTCTTCACCTGACCCCATGCTTTCAATGTGACACCCTCAAATTTGCGGAAAGAAAAAAAATTATTTAAATACATAAAAGATAATAAAACATATACGAAGGTGTCATAAAATAAAAGGGTCATTACAATACGGAAATAATATTCTACAAAAGAAATATACAAGACGGGAGACATATCTCCCGTATAAATACGGAAAAAAAAAAGAGTGTATAATAATATACAAACTATGAACCGAATATAGGTCCAAGGTAAATACTTCGCTCGCTAGCTCGTCAATGTACCCCAAATATGCATTCACCACCTGTTCGACCGCATTAAATATAAACACGGAAGCCACAGTCAGTGGGGGAGTAACTCCGAGTTCTCCCAGCCACGAAATGTCGAGTTTAATTAAACATGAATAACATAAAAGCAATGTATATGGGAAATACAACCTTAACATATATGATATGCTTTTCATGTTATGAAACAATTAACTAACATATAACCTATCATATGAAAGCTATCATGTGAAAACGATAATAAAATATAACAAGAGGTAGGGAAGCTGGTATGCTAGCTCAGAGGTTACCCTGTAACGTGGCCATGATACACTCAAACCCTAATCAACACGTAATCATGTGAATCAGTTAACAATCGGTAATCCAAACTCTATCAATCTTAGCCGGCTTGCATCTCACCTTCTAAAACTCATAGAATCATACAACATGAAAGACCAAT
>JAIUZE010010446.1:0-22924 GCA_022085475.1 Heliosperma pusillum
TTTACTATAGAGACAATATAGGAAATATCTCGTCTTCACATTTGCGAGTGGGCTTAAAGAAGGTAACTTTGTCACCATTTGCTTATACCTTACATTGTGCATGACTGAGAATCATGCGAGGGTAGATATGCTATGTCAATTCTAACAAAGTTTAAACCTAGAAAAATACACCTTTTTTTTTAATATTTTATAATCTAATAAAGTTTAAACCGTTAAAATAATCCTTATTTGCAGGTTATCTCTCCACCAAAATTCTCTACTTTGACCTTACAAAATTATTTGATTGTCAACTGAAGGTATATCTTTATTCTAAATCAATTTCTCATTAAATAATGTCAATTTTTAATACATGAAATAGTTACGTGCATTTAATGCGATTATTATACTTCATTGACGTGAATACCCATTCATATACGCGTGTATTAACTAGATTATGGACCGAAGTTGGATGTATGGAAAGCGTGATTTTGTTTATCTTGAACGACTCGAGGAGTTTCTTAGTTGTGCTGTTGAACATCAAAGACGACATGGGGATAATCAATTTGTATGTCCGTGTACCTTATGTCAAAATCGTAAAAGGGTGAATTCTAGAGATGAATTGCGAGAGCATTTAATTTTAAAAGGATTTAAATCAGATTATAATGTGTGGATATGGCATGGAGAGAGTGATAATGATATTTGTACCAGCGTGGTTTTTGGAACTAATGATAGAGATAGGGCTGAGATTGATACTGGGGATAAAAATGACGATGAAATCTCTGAAAATATTGATATGGATGATAATGTAGAGCCTGATAATAGTGATAATATTGATGGGCTGATGAACGATCTTGAAGAAGATATTGTGGAGTGTCCTATTATATTTCAGAGAATGGTTGATATTCCAAGAAACCTTTATACCCGAATTGTTCTAAATTTTCTCTTTTATCAGCTGTGTTGAAACTGTACACATTGAAAGCGGGAAATGGGTGGAGTGATAAAAGTTTCACATCCTTATTAGAACTTTTGTCTCAAATGTTGCCACAAGGTAATGAGCTTCCCACCACCACATACCAGTGCAAGAAACTACTATGCCCATTAGCTACGACTTATCAAAAGATTCATGCATGCCGAAAGGACTGTATTTTGTACCGTAAAAAGTATAGTGAATTAAAAGAATGCCCAAAGTGCGGTGAGTCACGATATAAGAGCGTAGACAATGGTAATGGTTGCAAGAAAGGGAGTCCTGTAAAGACGTTATGGTATTTACCAATAATACCAAAATTTAAACGTTTTTCTAGAGATTGGTGATAGCGCCCGAAATAATATCAAGATCAATAGGAGGTTGGTTCAATGTTTCCCGAGGAATTAAGATTAAATTTGGCACTACATAAAGGGTAATACTAGGATCATTTTTCTTCTTTCATATTGTTGAGAATGGAATTTTCGAAATATGTGCTGGTGAAGGCAAGGTAACCCGGATTCTTATGCTATCATCATCATCCCCCTTAGCAGCTTCACTATTCGTCGTTGGGGCCAGTATTTTACTCATGTCACTCATAACCCACTTTCTTCGGGATTTGTTTTCACCTCTAATTGTATGTCCATTCAAGCTGCCATCAAAAATCGATTGAAAAAAAAACATTATTTTACATTTTTCTTTCAATTAAATGGAAGGAAGTTGTGAAATTTCATACACTTGATCAGGTAACTTTATGGCCTAAAATATAAGTATATATGAATACTTTTTCTATATGTATCTATTCAATATGGTTTCTCTTCAATTCTCCTTAATGTCTATGGTTCAATAAAATTAATGGTATTTTTCTGTGTGCTAACACCTCAATATTTACAACTGATGCACAAAGAAATAAATTTGAAATTAAAACCATAGCACTAAACCCAATCTCCCTCCCCTTCAAGTGCAACCTCAAGTCACATAAATAGAACTTTAAAAAATGATGATCATTCAGTTTGCGTAAGTGTGCGTCACTAGTAGTGTTATAGTAAAATAAATAAATAAATAATTCAAAGTGTCTGACTGCTTGACTGGTGTTGAACTATTGACATAGTTGAACTCTATGATATACGGAGTACAAGAAAATAATTCAGAGTAAACTTTTTTTAGGGGGGGTTTACGTCATAATATTTCAATTGCGTATTTCTTTATAAATGTCTGTATATACATTTATATACTTATAAATTTTATTCTCACAAAATTGTAGCTTCTTATATGAATATGGCACGCAATGTGGAGTGACGAAAGAACTAGTTGGATTTTTGTGTTCCGATAGACTTTGCGCATATATGCATTCTTCGGTTGAGATGGAGAGATACTTAACTGCAGCTTTAAAGAAGCAACAAGATAAGAGATATGTGATAGGTGCTTTTTATGAGTCGTGAGTATTAAATTCTTTTCCTGCATTTTATCAGTTAGATGACAAAATTAAAGAATTTATAAGTTTGTTATTTTATATAGCTCGCATTGGATGTTGGTTGTATATTATCTTCGAGATAATATTGCATATATTTTTGACTCGAATCAAGCAACAAAGAAGAAATGGGAGATAAAAAGTTGCTTATCATTCTAAGTTTAATTGACTAACAACATTAAATTATAGTCATTTATTTATGTATGAATGATGGGTAATATGATTACTTTTCATGTATAACATTTTAGGGCTTGTAAAAGGTATTCTTTTAGGGCTGGAACGCGCAATATGTAAAAAAAAAAATGAGCTTCAAATAAAAATGATCGAGGTATGAAGTTGTCTTTCTTAACAACCCAATTACGCCGCTCTTACCAGCCTACCCCATGTATTTATATATTTTGTTCATGCATTTTGATTCATCTAGAAAATGTTTGATTTTGGTGTTATGTGATCTTTGTCCAATCTTCCATTTTGCACGTTGAATATTGATTCGGAGAATAATCAAAATGATAGTTTGATACTATACTTGTTTAATTTATTAAATAACGGGGCTTACTAAGTCACTTTATTTAATTTATTATTACCTTGTGATTGTAGCGTATATGTTTGAGCTTTTAGTCTTTACTTAACTATTAAATTTGTAAAAATATAGTGCCCTCAACAGCCAGGAAGTTATGAGTGTGGTTATTATGTTATGAAGTGGATGTATGATATTACCTTACACTACGCATCATCGGAGGACGACATAGAAAAGATATATCGATTTCTTAATATGTAATGACGTTGTTTGAATTTGTGTACAAATATATTTTTATTTAATTTTTTTTAAGTGCCTACCTCTTCTAATATTGCGTTCACTCCCTGATTATCGTCCGTTTTTATGTAGTGTGTTTCAGGTACGGAAATGAACACTGAACTAATGAACGAGGTTTGAGAACTGTGGTCACTTTATTGTGTAAAGAACATCTAATGTATGTAATAGGTTTAGATTCTTAGAAACTGCAACCAAACACATTTAACATTTTTTGTCGTAGGATCTAGCTAGTACTGTTTTCAAGTACTTTGTTGAATGGATAGATTGTAATATGTATGGCATTTTTGGTATAAAATGATGTTGTGTTTGTTGGAAGCCGTGAGGTTGCTGGTTTATTGTTTATATCATTATCGATCCAGTTTGCAAGTATTTAATAGTGTGGGAATGTGAACTTTGCAGAGAAGGTGCTGCTAAATTTTATGCAGCATTTAATTGCGGCTATATTATTGAATTTGCATTGCTCAAATTTACATCGGTTATAGAAAAGAACCGATGTTAATTTAAATGCAATTTAATATAGTTTACATCGTTTACTAATTAAAACAGATGTTAATAACAGGTAAAATACATCGGTTTAAGTTATAATTGATGTAAATAAGGTGATATTTACATCGGTTTTGATCCAAAATTGATGTAATTAATGAATGTTAATATAATTAACATCGGTTACTAAGTAAAACCGATGTTAATAACAGGTAAAATACATCGGTTTTAGGCATAATTGATGTTAATAAGGTCATATTTACCTCGGTTTTGATGGAAAAGTGATGAAATTAAGACCTTATTAACATCGGTTATACCTACTAACCAATGTAATTTTAATGTCCTTAACATCGGTTGTACAACCGATGTTTTTGCTAAAATAGCTGTAAACAACGCCCCCAGAAACATCGCCCAAAACCGATGTAAATAAACCTAAAAAAACGATGTGAATGACACTTTTTCTACTAGTGAAAACAACTCACCAAAATATCACATCATCTTTCCTCCTTCTTCATGCCTTAACCGTCCCACATATAGCCTCCTTCATACCTCCCATAACACTTACCTTTGTACTTGAAATACTGCCTCCCAAGAAAGCCCAACTCAAAACCGTCAAATAAATTCAGGATTCGTTCAAACCAAAGCCCACGACTCCCTCTACATGTAGGTTGTGGTGTGATTATAAATAAAGTGTTTTGGAGAGGAAGAAAACAAAGTGGAAAATGAGAAGGGAACCGAAACAGAAACCGAAAAAGGAGATGAAGAAAAGGAGATTGTTAAGAAAAAGAAGTTTAATTAAAAAAAAAGGTGATGAAGAGGAAATGATTGAAAAAGATTGAGAAAAAGAAAAGGAAATGGAAAAGCCGAGTTGAATGAGGAAAAAATCAAGGAGTTGAATGATCTTTTTGATGATGAAGATTTGTTCAATGATGGTGAGAAATCCGAATCGAAAGAAAAAAACCGTCAAAAGAGAAGTGCGAGGTTGGGAAAAGCAAAGAGGTAGTGGAAGTTCGGATGGAAAATACGGAGTTGAAGACTATTCTTACCCATCTTACCAAAGCCGAGAAAACCGATAATGGATGTGATGATGAGGACGATGACATGTGCTAGACCTCTCGGCCCTACTCTCTTCTTAACCTATCCTTTTGCCTAATCAAGCCTTATATTATTTTGCTCATGGCTTTATGTTTGTTATGTTGTTGCATGAACTTGGTAGTATTTGTTTAATTTTCTTGTACTATGTGGTTTGTAAACTAACTTTGTCACTTTGTTGCATTAGATTGTTATTCTTCCTACTTGATGACGTCAAGAGGGGGAAGTTGTTAAAATTGTGTGCATGTGTGATTCAATGACTCTTAGGCTTGCGTTCACCGTAAATATGTTAGCTTGACCAAAGTACCTTGATCATGTTTGCGTCTTATCTTGATCATGTTTTGACTTGTGATATGTTTAGACTTGTGAACCTTGACCATAGATTGAGGGGGAAGAACACATTCAATTTTATTTGTCTTTCCATCATCATAGGGGGAAATTGTTGAGACCATTTCTAGATTAGATTGGTTGATTATGCCTTAAGACAAAATAATCTTATTGTTAACATTATGTGTGCCTCTTAAGTTTTAATCTTATAGCTGATGAGTGGTTTGTCGTCAATTCAAACATCAAAAATAAACCCGATATAAGTTGTATAAAGGGGTCGAATCCACGAGGATGGAGGGGTCAACTACAAGCTCGAATGAGTCATATTCTAGCCTAACAAGGGTTGGATGAGAAGATTAACTATTAACTAGTAAATGCAAGAAATCGCTAAAATGATATGGGCAAAAACAATTTATGGAAAACTAAGGTAAAGGGTTCACATTAGGGGGAATCAATGGGTTAGTCAAGTAATTAGCAAGTGGGTAATAAGTTTGAGTAGAATTAATTGCTAATGTCTCAACAATTAATAATCTTCAACAAAGCTATCGCATTTGTCTCAAATCACTCATATAAACACTAGTCTAATCATCTCTACCACCGTCGCTTAAGAGATAATCAAACAATACTTGATAAAGTGTGCAACTTTCGTTTATACAATTCATCAAACACCTAGTGTGCATATGGGTAATACTCTAATTATCACGACAAGTCTACTAATCACTCAACCAATTATCCCACATAATCCTCCCTTAGGCTCCCCTTAAATCCTAGAGGGAGACTACTCACTCATGTTGAAGGAAATCAAACAACTAAACACTAGGAATAAGGAAATGAACATCATGCTATGGAAATGATTAATTCTAACAATCAAATGACAAATAATTAACTTGAAATGAAATAAATTGCGTAAATAACTAAAATATGAGAAATTTATACCAACAATACTTGTATTAATGAATAGGGAGAATGTCTTCACCCAAAATCTTCAATACAAACCCAAGACTATGATAGTTCTACTAGGAGAGACTAGAACTACTAACTTGAATTTAGAAATTAAACTTAATTAAGGAACGATTAGGAGAGTAATTAGTGAGTATTAGAGATTACAAAATTTCTAGGGTTTTGTGCTAAGAGTTCATGAAAAAGCTGCTTACAAAAATTAGGGGGAGGGTATATATAGGTATCTCAAAATTAAGAAAGAAAATAGAAGAGGAGGCGAAAATGCGATGTTGTGTTCCTGGCCGGTTGGCCGGCCGCCGGTCCTCTGACCGGCGTGGAGCACATCAGACTCATCTTTCATTTCTTCTCCAAAAAATATTCTAAGTATAGGAGATGTGAGTCCAAGCCGGATGGCCGGCCGTCGGCCCTATGGCCGGCCTGGAACACATCAGTATCTTCTTCCATTCTGATCTTGCGCAGGCCGGGTAGTAGGCCGGCCGCCGGGTACCCGGTCGGCGATACCTGGCCTATTTTCTTCTTCCTCTCTTTTTCCTTCCTTTGTGGGTGTGCGGTCTGAGCTGGGTGGCATACCGCCGGTCTACAGACCGGCTCGCGCCACATAATAGCTCGCTTCTCATTTCTTTTTCTTCTCATTTCCAAATCCCGACTCATGCAAGGCCTTTATGCACCGATTTCTTCGTTTCCGCCTTAATTCCTGCAAAATGATACCGACTTTCATAGCACGGGAAATCGGGAAGCAAAATGCAATCAAGGGCACGCAAATCCGTGCAAACGGGCCAAAATGGGGGAGAAAACGAGAGGAAAATGTGACTAGTTAAATGCTTATCAAAACTCCCCACACTTAAGACTTACTCGTCCTCGAGTAGGTAAACAAGATTCAAGACCCATACGTTCCCTTACTCAACACTACACTAATACTAAGGCTACTACCTAAACTACTAATAATATCCGACGGTAGGCAATTAACGGGCCTCCTCCGTCCCTTCAACTCACAACGAGATACTCATGAGGTAGAGTACCTCCTTGCAAGGCAAGTAGGGGCTTGCACAAAATCGCGATACATCCAAATGATAAGCACATAAGACCATGACAAGAATGCATCTAACAAAAGAAAAATCACACGCCTCATCCATGTGACAAAAGTATCTGTGAGGAAAACCGTCTAAATAAAAGCATGATCCTTATAAGCCACTAGTATCATAAAGCATGGAAAAGTGTTCGCCTCCTAGCGGTGCAAGTCTAATGAGAATTTTGAGCTCCATCTACTATTTGCTTGGTCAAAAGTGATAAAATGGAAGATGGAAATGAAATCCTCGTGACGTTATTAACCACAATAGCATATGGAATTCACGTTTCTCCAATAAATGAGACACAAGGGTCGTCCCGTCTCACTATGCAACTCAAGGGCAAATGATCCAAGAAATGTTAATGGAAAAGGATATTTGAGTCTAATTGCTTGCAAAATTTTCATTTCAACATTTTGCTTTCTTTTTCTTTTTCTCTCTTTTTGAGTTGCATTATTGATTCGCAATTATTGGCATGATAGCACATGGTTTCCGTCAAGGACACACGGTCGGAACCAACAATAGGGGTATCCCCACCGTAGTGGTATCGAAAGGGACCCTAGATATGGGTCCACTAGAATCCCTAGAAGTTTCGTATTGCATTTCCTTGACGAAAACAAGAAAACATGATACTTGACTCAATATTTTTAGCTTGTTTTATTTGTTTCCTTTGTTGCGTAAGAGTGGAAGAACAATGAATCAAGGTTGGTTGCATAGCAAGACGGTCACCTAAGAATTCTTTCAACTAACGGAATATTCACATCAATTGAGGTTGTCGAGGTGGAATAAGCGCAAACTCGTGACTCGGCATTAGTAGACGGGTCAAAACTCACTAGAAATGCACAACCCAGGGCGTCTAAAACTCCACGATTAAGATGAACACTTTATGAATGAAAAATTAGCTAAAAGGAAATGCACATTCAACAAGTTTTCCAAAAAGACAATTATAAAATCATTTTTCTAAATGCAACTATATGCCATGATGCAATCTAGCATATATACAACCTAAATGCACATGCTCTAACCGACTATATGACACACAAGCTAATGCTATCTCCTAACAACACACAAGTGGCACACACGCCAATCAACAAAATTCACAACATTTTCATCAACACATCCCGTCCTTAAGTAAGAGGAAAAGGAGATAAGGGAGAAGAGAATAGGAAAGATCTCACCAAAGCGTCTTCATTTTCCCTTTTTCGTGCCTCTTATGATGTGGGGCGCACCTATGGATGGAGATAAGAGGAAACACACGGCAATATATACAAAATAAACTATATACAAACTAATGTAAACATATTTTTTTGGAAAATTTTCAAATTTTTCGATTTTTAGGCATTTTTCGACTTTTTTCAAATATCAACGATATATACAAAAGAAATGAAATCCTCCCCACACTTAAGTCTTACTCGTCCTCGAGTAAGTGACTCAATTATGAAAAGAGGGGCAAAAAGAAAAATAAAACAAGTTTTTGGCACTTTTTTTTGGGAATTCCCTCCTCACACTTAGGTATTTACATGGTGTGAGGGGTGAATTCAAAACAAAAAACATGTTTTTGGTATTTTGGAAAGTTTTCAATTTTTTTGTGTTTTCGAATAAAATGCAAATGCATGATTCTAGTCTAAATGCTCAAAAGAAATACAATGCAAACTATACTTTATGGATGCAAGACTTAACATGTGACGATATTTTACAAAATTAAATTCTAATGCAAGCCTAAATGAATGAAACTAAATGGAAAACTAAACTAAACTAGGATATATCACAAGTATCTAAATGCATACAAAAATATAAACATGACGAAGATTTGGATTTAAGGGATCATACTCATGGGTGTCCCGTCTCAGGAGAATCCACTAAAATCACTGGATGTAGCATCAATATGGCCTGCTTCCGGCCGCTGCATAAGACTCATCTATACCACCGGCTCCCGATCCAGAGCCGGTACCATCTAAAATCTCGAACCTAGGACCCATCCTATCGCACCACTCGGCATTTTGGGCCGCTGTCTCGGGATCCGCATCCTCCTCATCAACTGCCGGTTGAGCAAAGACCGGCGAAGAATAGTAATCATGATGGACATTGAAGTCCCCAAACACCCTCGAACCCTGATCATACCCACCCTCGAGCCACATGAAATAAGATGGATGCGGGCCAGTGGGCTCCCTATACCCCTCCCTACACCAATTATCATAGGAAGGGTATTGGCCAAGAGCCAAGTCATAGTACATCCGATCCATCCTTTGGGACAAAAACGCTCTCTCCCTAGCTTCTTCCTATCTCTTCTTAGCTGCTGTCTCTCTATCCCTAACCGCCGCCTCGGAGGCCAAAGTCATATCGGCCATGAATTTGATCAAAGAAGGATCTAAAGGTGGGTAGCTAGGAGTGGTAAAAGAGGATGCCTCGGGTTGGGAAGAATGAGGAAAATGGGAAAAGGAGGGGTTCACATAAGGCAAGGAAGTAGGAGTGGGTCCTTGTTGTTCTCTCCTATAAGTGGTGACGGGGGTAGTAAATCTCGCCTAAAAGCGGTGATGGGAGCTAATTGGTCTTGAGGGTTCTCTTCCTCTAAGGGGAGGAGATAATGCACACTTTCGGGAACAACTCTCATAGCCTCGGACCCTCCAATATAATTTCCCGTCTTCAATGCGCCTCACAACCCACTCAAGCTTTGTTGTTATATACTCCTCCGTCAATAAAGAACTCCCCTTCAAACACCTCAATTTCCTCTCATCAAATGCATTCTTGCAAAGAGCATTGGCTATCTTTGTAACAATTCCCCCAATGTGAATCCCGGTAGGGCTAAAAGGATCATTAGACAATTTCTGAAAGTGAAGAGCAACGTGGTGACCAATGTTTACCCCAAATTTGTTCGGCTTTTGAAAGAAGTAGGCCGCTAAAATAGAGAGCTCATTGGCCCGGAAGTTGTGACACTCTTCCCTCCCGAACAAGATCCAACCCATGAATCTATGCCATATCCGAATAGGAGCGTTATGGCAAGCATTTGCCGGCTTCTTAGCCCCCTTGTCAAATTCCATCCCCGAAATTGCGGTCCACACGTCAATCAAGTTAAAATTTTCTGGGACCTTATAAGTTTTGTGAAACTTGACACCCAAAACCTTACAAAACTTCTCCAAAGAGATGGTAAAAACAACATTAAGAAGTTGGAAAGTAACAAACTTGACCATGCCAGTATTACGGTACTTATCATGACTAAATGTACTCAAAAATTCCCATGTAAGACGGGGGTAAGTGCGAAAGTGCTGGCCGTAAAGCTCCCCCATCCCTTAACCTTTAAAGATTACTAAGGTCACGGTATCAAGGCAAAAATTTCGCATAGAGTTCCTACAAATGAATCGGGAATGGGGAAGGTGACGGCGTTTAAAACATTGGAACTTACCTATTGCAATTTCACTATTGAAGATAACATCCGGAAAGTCGTCATCCTGACCCATTCCCGCAGTCACTTGTTGAAGTCGTGCTTCTAATTCCGCCTCAAGTTGAGCCCTAGTCCTCTTTCTAGGTTGTTGTTGAGCCATGATGAATTTGAGTAAGAATCAATTCAAATTGGGGGAAAATATGGAAAAAAATGAGGGTTTTGATTTGTGGAAAGATTTTGTGGAGTGTAAAGGGTTTATAGTGAGGTTTAGTGGAGATTTAGTGGAGTTTGAGGTGAGTTTTGTGGAGTTTTTGTGGGTTTATTGAAGGAAAAAGGAGAAAGAAAGAAGCAAAATTGAAGAAGAAATGAGGAAAGAAAAAGACTCGTCGCATGATATTAAGCCACTGATGTGTTCTAGGCCGGGCTAGGCACCGGCCGCCGGGTGCCCGGCCTGGAACCCAAGATGAATTTTTTTTTTTCAATTTTTTGGCCTATGAGTTTTTTGTCAACACTTATGTGCTCCAGGCCGGTCGGCACACCGGCCGCCGGCTGCCCGGCCTTGAACACAGTTCAAAAAATTCCAACTTCAACTTTTCAGTGATTGTGTGCTCCAGGCCGGTCGGCACACCGGCCGCCGGCTGCCCGGCCTAGCACACAGGGTAAAATTTTTTCAATTTTTGAAACTTCCTTACTGATGTGCTCCAGGCCGGTCGCCACACTGGCCGCCGGCTGCCCAGCCTAGAGCACCTGCTCTTCAATTTTTCATTTTCCAAAAGTTAGCTTCAGAGTGCTCTAGGCCGGTCGTGGCACCGGCTGCCGGGTACCCGGCCTGGAGCACTCTTCCCTTATTCTCCTAGCCTTCAAGTTCACAAGAAAAATTCCCTAAGTCACCATTCAATCTCAACTCAATCAACACTTCCCCAATGACACGGTTTCGAACCAAACCCGACTACAATTGTTTCAATCCTACCAAAGACTTCTTCCAAGGACCAAGACACCCGAGTATGCAATCTAAAATCTTCACAACTACTCCTAAAATGCATGCTATATACAAAAATTGGTGGTTGTTGAGGAACTCCACCAAACCTATCAAAGTAGAAGAACTTACAAACAAGACTCTTCCTCGGGAAGTGGATCCCCAAGAAAGAGTACTTCAACTGTGCCTTTCTTATCTCCATCATAGTATCTCTTCAATCTATGGCCATTTATCTTGAAGTTGCCACCCTCCTCACTCCAAAGCTCGAATGCGCCATGAGGCGATATGTCAATAACCGTGAAGGGCCCCGACCATCTTGACCTTAGCTTCCCGGGAAACAATTTGACCCTAGAATTGTAGAGTAAGACTTGATCACCCACGCTTATATCTTTATCCACCAACTTGGCGTCATGCCACTTCTTCGTTTGATCTTTATAAATCTTTGAGCTTTCGTAGGCATCAAGTCTCAACTCCTCGAGCTCACTCATTTGGAGAAAACGCCTCTCTCCGGCCATGTCGCTGTCAAAGTTTATCTCTTTTAAGGCCCACCACCCTTTATGCTCCAACTCGATCGGCAAATGACAAGCCTTGCCATAGACAAGCTTGTAAGGAGTTGTGCCAAGAGGAGTTTTGAAGGCGGTTCGAAGAGCCCATAGCACATCGGGGAGCTTTTGGGACCAATGTTTTCGACTTTTGCTTGTGGTGTTCTCCAAGATGGCTTTAATTTGACGGTTTGAAACCTCTACTTGCCCACTTTTTTGAGGGTGGTAGGCAAGAGCGGTCTTGTGAGTGACACCATGAGAAAAGAGCAAGATCTTGAAAGTGCTCTTCCTAAAGTGTGAACCCCCGTCACTAATCACCACTCTCGGGGTCCCAAATCTCGGAAAAATAGTATTTTTGAAAAGCTTGATAACAACTTTAGCATCGTTTGTTGGGATAGCCACGGCCTCAATCCACTTGGATACGTAGTCCACCGCAACCAAAATGTACTCATTCCCACAAGAGTTTGGGAATGGTCCCATGAAGTCAACTCCCCTACAATCTAAAAGCTCAATCTCAAGAATATTGTTAAAGGGCATCTCATTTCTTTGGCTTATGTTCCCCGTTCTTTGACATCTATCACAAGATTTGATAAAATAGTGGATATCTTTAAACATCGATGGCCAAAAGAAACCACCTTGTAACACCTTTTCAATGGTGCGAGATGTACCAAGGTGGCCCCCATAGGCCGAGTTGTGAATCCTATCCACTATTTCCATTCCCTCTTCCCTCAGAACACATCTTCTAAACATGCCGTCACCACACTTGCGGAAAAGATGTGGGTCATTCCAAAAGTAGCGTTTTGAATCATGCTTCAATTTCCTTCTAGCTCTAGCATCTAGCTCCTCCGGAATGAACCCACTCACAATAAAATTCGCCAAGTCCGCAAATAAACCATGGTGATTTACCACTAATCATCATCAAACTATCTTCTCTTAACCACTCATTGATCGGGCCACTCTCATCCTTCAACCCATGATCTTCGGTAGTCAACCTAGATAGGTGGTCGGCAACAACATTTTCCGACCCCGCCTTGTCTCTAATCTCCAAGTCAAACTCTTGGAGTAATAGAACCCACCTCAAGAGTCTTGGCTTTGCATCTTTTTTCACCAACAATTGTCTCAAGGCGGTGTGGTCCGAGTAAACAACTACCTTAGAACCAACGAAGTATTGCCGAAACTTCTCCACGGCATGAACAATGGCCAACATTTCTTTCTTAGTTGTCGAGTAATTAACTTGAGTTTGATCTAGAGTCTTGCTTGTGTAGTAGATAACATGGTGCCTCTTGTCCAGAACTTGTCCAAGTACCACCCCGACCGCATAATCGGAGGCGTCACACATAACTTCGAAGGGAAGGCTCCAATCCGGTGAGCGGATTATGGGAGCCGTCACAAGGGCCTCTTTCAACCTACAAAAAGCACTCAAGCAAGATTCATCAAATACAAATGGGGTGTCCTTGAGAAGAAGAGAAGTCAAAGGCTTGGCAATTTTAGAAAAATCTTTGATGAAACATCAGTAAAAGCCCGCATGGCCTAGAAAGCTCCTCACTCCCTTCACATTTGTAGGGGGTGACAAGTTTTCTATCACCGAAACCTTAGCCATATTAACTTCTATCCCTCTCTTAGACACGATGTGACCAAGCACAACCCCCTCCTCCACCATAAAGTGGCATTTCTGATAATTTAGGACGAGGTTGTGCTCCTCACATCTTTTCAAAACATTAGACAAGTTCAATAAACCAAGATCAAATGAGTCTCCACGGACGCTAAAATCGTCCATGAAGACCTTCATACTCTTCTCAAGAAAATCGGCAAAAATTGCCGTCATACATCTTTGAAACGTCCCCGGAGCATTACAAAGCCCAAAGAGCATCCTCTTATAAGCATAAACTCCAATGGGACAAGTGAAAGTGGTCTTTTCTTGGTCTTCCGGGTGTATGGGTATTTGGAAAAACTCGGAATAACCATCAAGAAACGAGTAGAAAGAATGCCCGGCTAATCTTTCAAGCATTTGGTCTATAAAGGGTATGGGGTAGTGGTCTTTGAGGGTGGCGGCATTTAATTTGCAATAATCAATGCACATCCGCCACCCGGTCACGGGCCTAGAAGCGAGGAGAGTCCCATCCTCTTGTTCCACCATAGTTACCCCTCCTTTCTTGGGCACTACATGCACGGGACTCACCCATGAACTATCGGTTATTTGGTAGATAATCCCGGCCTCAAGCAACTTCATGACCTCACTCACTACTTCCGCCATCTTAGGGTTCAACCTACGTAGCCCATCCACCTTAGGTTTACTACCCTCCTCCAAGACTATTCTACGCATGAAAAGATTAGGACTTAAGCCTTTGATATCGTCAATGCTATATCCAAGTGAGCCCCGGCCTTATGAGTTTTCAAGATTTTCAATAATTCAATTTCTTGGTGCTCACTCAAATTAGCATTGATGATAACGGGATAAGTCTCTCCCTCACCTAAAAAGGAGTACTTATGGAGTGTAAACTACTAAGGTTTACAAGTTTTGATGGATACTAGTCTAGGTTCACTTAAACTGAAAACAATTCAAATAGAAGTGGAGGCTGTTTTAGAGAGAGTGACTTATATTAACTGAAATTTAAAGGATATGACTTAGAGAAACTCCCCTACAGCAAACCACAAGAGAAGGGACTCAAAGACTAGTATTGAGACAAGTATAAGGTGTTACAGCAAGGCACAAACACCCTAGACTAAGCTCAAACAGCAAGCAAGTTCACCACAGCAAGGCACAGATATAACTTGACTCACAATACAAGTCACTGATCAGACACCTTGAAGATGTATCAGGCTTGGTTCAAACTACAGCTCTTAGCACAAGTTTGATAGGTTAGAGGGATTTCTCAAGTTAATTCATTCATAAAAGTCTGCCTTACAACAACATACAAGACCTCCTTATATAGGGAGGCTGATATCTTGTGAACCATTGGATGTATAGATCATCCAAGGGCCAGCTTAGGATCTAAACTACTTCTACTGACACTAATTAAGAACCTCACAAGAGGACGAGTTTAACAACTAGCTAGTACAGACACAAAAGACACAAACAGAGTGATGCAAAAAGCAATAAAGCAGTTTTTGTATTTTTCCTGAAATAGAACTCTGTTATTCTTGTTGTCTTGCTGCTTTGCTCTAGGTGTTTTGTTGCTCCTTGGGACTCTCCCCTCTTATTAGAACTTAGATAAACCTGCCTTGTATGAAGACAAGTTGACTTAGGCAAAAGGAAACCACATCTGAACATGTACTGCCTCTGCTATGCTGCTCACTGGACTCTAGCTTGGGGTGTCTGTTTCATGAGTTTTTGCTAGACTTCAAAAGGGTTTGTCCTGGGCAAACTTGTAGCTTAGAGGGTTGGCTTGATGGTAGGCCATGGTGGGGGTGGTTGGGATGCCCTGGTGTACCTCCTAGGTGCAGGGTTTGTTGATTGGTCTGCCTGGTCCTGAATGGTTTTGTTTCTGTCTTGTGTGGGTAATGTGGGTTGTGTTGGGGCTTGGCATGGGTTGTTGAGCCCTGGACTGTCTTCCTCACTGGTGTAGCTTGGCCTGGCTTGGTCTTGGCTTGTCATAGCTTATTGTTTGGACCTTGTAACTCGAGCCTCCATCTGAGGGGTCCTTGGGGTCAGGCTTATCTTGTTTGTGGCTTGATCATCAAGGCCCCTTGGGTGAGCTCCTACTGCAGCCTCCCCAGGTTGAAAAGGGCTTGACCTTAAGCCTGTGTCTTCCTCTCCCTCAGAGTCTTCAAAGAAGGGACTAAGATCTCCAACATTGAATGTCCCATGGACTGCATACTCTCCTGGTAGATCAATTCTGTAGGCATTAGGACCTATCTTCTCTATGACTTGAAAAGGACCATCTGCTCTTGGCTCTAGCTTGTTCTTTCTCTTGGAAGGGAACCTTTCTTTCCTTAGGTTGATCCATACTAAGTCTCTTGGTGCAAAGTCTTTCTTGGTCTTAGGAACCTTGGCATTCTTCTTGTATTGATCATTAGTTTTCTCAATCTGTTTTCTGACTGATTCATGGATTTTTAGCATTTGTTCCACCCTCTTTTTGGCATCATAGTGGATCTCTGACCTGCACACATTAGACAAACTCAAAGGCATTAAGGGGTTAGTACCATAGACCACTTCAAAGGGGGAGTGGTCTGTGGCTGCTGATGGAGCTCTATTGAAAGAGAACTCTACTTGAGCCAACTTCAAGTCCCAATCTTTGAGAGATTTGCTGACTAAACACCTCAAGATCCTTCCCAAGGTCTTGTTGGTCACCTCAGTTTGACCATCTGTTTGAGGATGATGGGAGTAACTAAACAACAACCAAGTGTTAAGCAGCTTCCACAATGTTCTCCAGAAGTGGCTCACAAACTTTGTGTCTCTGTCAGACACAATAGTCCCTAGGACTCCATGTAACCTTACCACCTCATCAAGGTATAGCTCTGCTACACTCACAGCATCCTCAGTTTTCTTACAGGCAATGAAATGTGCCATCTTGCTGAACCTATCCACAACCACCATGATATAATCTTTCCCTCTTGCTGTTCTAGGCAATGCTACTATGAAATCCATGCTTACATCTTCCCAAGGCCTACATGGAACTGGTAGGGGGGTGTAAGGTTCTGCTTGAAAAGAACTCTTGGCCTTTTGACAAACTCCACACCTTCTAAGCACTATTTGGACTTCCTCCATCATCTTAGGCCAGTAGAATTGATCTTGTAGTATGTCCACAGTTTTCTGAACCCCAAAGTGTCCTCCAAGGCCACTTCCATGTACCTCCTTGATCAATAGACTCCTATAAGATCCTCTGGGAACACACAGCTTGTTTCCCTTGAACAAGAATCCATTTTACAGAGTGTAGGGTGAATCAATGGTCCTTGTTCCCTCTTTCTGTGCTAACCAATCTTCTGCAAAGTCTGGATCTTCTTGATACATGTCCTTCATGAACTCAAAGCCAAGAACCCTTTGCTCCATGGTTGATAGCAGAGTGTACCTCCTAGACAATTCATCAGCCACCACATTTTGTTTGCCCTCTTTGTATTTGCTAGAAAAGGTGAATGACTGGAGGAACTCTACCCACTTAGCATGCCTATGACTGAGCTTATGTTGGCCTCCTATGTACTTCAATGCCTCATGATCAGAGTGTAAGACAAAAGGCTTGGGCTTCAGGTAATGACTCCAATGTCTCAGAGCTCTAATAAGAGCATAGAACTCTTTGTCATATGTAGAATAGTTCAGCTTAGCTCCACTTAGCTTCTCACTGAAATAAGCTACAGGTTTCTTCTCTTGGATAAGGACAGCTCCAATCCCTACTCCACTTGCATCACATTCAACCTCAAATAGGTTGTTAAAGTCTGGCAACCGGAGGATAGGTGCACTGCACAAGAGTTTCTTCATGTGTTTGAAAGCTTGCAAAGCATTCTCAGTCCAAGTGAACTCTCCCTTCTTCATGTACTCAGTGAGGGGTGCTGCAATGGTGCTAAAATTCTTAATGAATCTTCTGTAGAAGGATGCTAAGCCATGGAATCCTCTTACTTCTGTAATATTCCTAGGGATAGGCCAAGACTGGACTACAATGATCTTGTCTTGATCAACTGAAATGCCTCTACCAGATACCACATATCCTAGAAACTTGACTTCCTCAGTCATGAAGGTGCATTTCTCAAGCTTCCCAAAGAGCTTGCTCTCCTTAAGTATTTCAAACACAGCCTCAAGATGCCTCAAATGATCATCCTTGCTCTTGCTGTAGATGAGGATATCATCAAAGTATACCACCACAAATCTCCCTAGGCAAGGCCTAAGCACCTCTGTCATCAACCTCATGAAGGTACTTGGGGCATTTGACAGGCCAAAGGGCATGACAAGCCACTCATAAAGGCCATGCTTTGTTTTGAAGGCTGTCTTCCACTCATCCCCTTCCCTGATCCTCAATTGATGGTAACCTTGCCTCAAATCAATCTTAGAAAAGTGTTGGAGCCAGTGTCCTCCACAGTTAGTGCAATAACATAAATAAATCTCTGTAGGTTCACAGGGTATACTTTGTATTGTAATCAGTTGATTAACGTTTATCGATAACGGTTGGCTTGCTAGATAAGTTTGACGTTATCGTCATACAGATGGCGGTGATCAACTGGTCCCTAAAAGTCACACCTAAAGGATGTGATGGAGAGATTTGATTATTTGAGAAAATAATCATATTGATGCCTTATTAAATGACTAAAAGGTTAGTCGGTGTTTTTGACTAAAAGGTTAGTCAATGTGATGATGATATAATTATTTAATAATGATTAAATAAATTTAGCTGAGACGAATTAACTGTAATTCGTAAATTGAATATAAAATGTTATATTTAATTGTTGTATATAATGTAAGCTAATTAAACATAAACCGTTATGATTAATTGGAAAATTATAAATAAACGGATATTTATAATTAATGATATATTATAATGTCGGTCTTTGACTAATGACGATTATAATGTATTACATTATACTAGAAGCTAAAATGACCGGAAAAAGTGTCCAGATACACTCAGGGTTTTTCCGGTCAATGGGTAGTTATTTGAGGAGACTAAATCTCCTCAACATTAAACTACTTGTGCCGTGAGAACAAGAAAAAAAAGGAGGAAAATTTTTCTAACCTAATTTTTCTACTCTCTCAACTTGTGCCTCCATCACACAACACACAAAAACAATAAAAAGTTAACTGCAACTTTTAATTCTTTTCTAGCAATTACAAGGGCATATCTCAATCAGTCTTGGGTGTTACGATTAGGAGGATATCTGTGTTGATATCTGTTCTTAGGCCGAATTTTGCTAGGACCAAAGGTTCAATTCGTTTTCTCTTTATTTTATATCGTTTTCATATTTATGACTTGCTTTCATATTATATAATTTTGTTATAATCCTAAATTTTAAGGGGATGTAAACAGTTATTTCCCACAAGTGGTATCAGAGCATTTGACTACAAAATTATATTATATGTTTTTCATTTTTATGAAATATAAATTTGAGAAAAGAAAAAAAAAAATTGTTTTACCGAAAAAAAAAAACTCACGGCTGTTTTTTTTTTTAGTTGAAGCCGTGTGATTTTTTTTAGGGTTTTGTTTTTTCCATTGTTGATTTATTAATATTGTTATTTTAATAGATTAAAATTCAATATAATAAATTTGTGATTGTTTTAAATTGATAAGGATTGAATTAAAATAAGATGGAATTGTTTTGATTTTGTTGTTGCTATTATTTTCGGATTCATTGTTTTAAATTAATGATTTTTGAATAATGATTCAATTTTAATGATGTTCAAAGCGATTGTGATTAAATGAATATAACGATAATCGATTTAATCATGATTTAGATGTTCATTTTAAAAGGTTAAATTGAATAATCTAGTTTGAATCAATATTTAATAACGATTAGATATTGAATTTTGTATCGATCTAGCAATATAGGCAACACCGAAAAAAAAAAAAAAATTTTTTCAGTACTGCTGCCCGTGTTACTGTGCTGCTACTGTTAAAAAAAAAAAAAAAAAAAAAATTCCTGTTTTTTTTGGCTGTTTACAGCAGTTTTTTTGTATTGATTTTATTGTTTTTCCGGTTTTTGGTTTAAACCGTTAGAAAGAAAGATAAAAAAAAAAAAAAAAATTTGTTGTTTTTTTTTTTTTTTTGACATTATAAAGATAATGTTTGTTTGTTTGTTATTGTGAAAAGGTTCACAATAATGATACCCGATTATTTTAAAAAGGTTTAAAATAAAAATGGATTATGGGAGATTAAGATTGTTGTGGGCAATTAAGGAATTGTCGCATAATTTTGATCGTTTTTATTGGTGGTTTGGATAATTAATCAACATAATTAATGAATTATGTATTGTAGTATTAATTTATATAGTTGATGCATTTTATTTTTGTCGAATGAATGAATGAATGAATGAATGATTTGATTTACGTTTGTGCAATTGGTTGAAAAATGTAATACCTAGTGTGGCTTTAGTTAATCATGTTTTCGTAATGATGAAAACATGGTTTGGATGTAATTTTGAGATCTCGAATCTCCTTTTATTTTTCTTTTAATTATGTTTTGGAATTAGAATGTAAATAGGTTTATTTTGTAATTTTTAAATGTAATTTTAAGAAGACTGGAGACGGAGATCGGATGCTCACTCCCGCTACATGGACCAAGATGAGACAAAGTCAAGCTTCTCGGGTCCATAAGGATGGATTCCAAACTTGTATTTACTGTTCTTTTTGGTAGATAGGCCACACTAGGACCGTTGTAATATTTTACGTATTTTTCCGTTCTTTTGTTTTTCATTCACATGTTAAATAACTGCATCATATTCCGCCTAAAGCAAACCACCTAAAATGCATGAAAAATGTTTCATATAGTTTGAATTTTCATCATAGACATACAGATGTCATTCGTTCATAGGGCCATCACCTTAGTCTAAATCATTCACGAAATGCTAGAATTTGTTCACTTAAAATGAATTAAATTTAAGATGATGGGATCTTCCTCTAAAATGAAAATTGAGATTAGTCTTTATAGGAAAAACTTCTATGAACCCCTTCTTCGTCGGAAGTCATAATATGACCCCTTCTACGTTGGGTAAGGAGTGAGTGTTGACCTATTTTATCTCAACATTATAGTACGAGTAATATCTCGGGATTATAATGGACTATAAGATAGAATTTACAGAAATTTATCGACCGAGAATTCTAAAGGTAGAATTAGCCAAAAGGTTGGCTTATCAATTTACAGAAATTGAGTCTTGGGATCATTTATATAATTCTTGAGGGAGATCAATTGTATAAATGCTTGAGTCATCGCATTAAACAGTTTTTGCATTAAGACTTAATTTTAAAACGATGAAACTTATCATAATTTTTTCTTCTTTTCACAGTTTCTTGAATACGTTATATAAAGATATAACTGCTAAAATAACAAATGGCTGGACGTACAGACGACCCAATGCCAAGTGCTACACTCGCTCGCGAGTCCTGGCTAAAGATTTTTATGGACAACATAAATCAGTCCACGCGACTGAAGAATGATGGGTCCAACTTTGCGGACTGGGAGGCGGCATTACGGAATGCTGCCATTGCTGATGGTAAGCTCAAGTACTTGACTGAGCCACTACCGACTAACCCAGGCCCCAATGCAGGAGCCAATGAATCACTTGCTTATAGTGATTTCGTTATGGAGGCGGGTGCGATAAAGAACGTACTCATCTTTTCAATGGAATCCAATTTGCAGAGGCGATTCATAGCCCAGGGTGCAAACAATATTTTCACCACTCTCTCTAACGAGTTCTCGAAAGCTCCGAGGATCGTTAGCTATGAGTATACCTGTCATTCCTATTGGTACGTCATCTTTTATTCCTGTTGGTACGTCATCTTTTATTCATATGATTGAGATTAACCATGCAAGTTTCGGAACTTGGGTACTAGATACTGGTTGTGGTTCTCATCTGTGTAATCATTTGCAGGGCCTAAGAAGCATCACAACTCTCGCAAAGGGTGATGTGGACCTGCGGGTGGGGAATGGAGCTAGAGTTGCTGCCGTTTCAGTGGGAACATATGTAATCCAACTCCCTAGTGGTTTTGAGTTCTTTCTGAATAACTGTTACTATGTACCCAGTTTATCTAAGAACATTATTTCAGTTTCCGTACTTGATAAGGACGGATTTTCGTTTGTAATAAAGGATAATAACTGTATTTTCTCTTTGAACGATATGATTTATGGTAAAGCTGTTTCCATAAATGGAATATATGTTTTAGATCGAACCACATATATAATGCATGTGAGTAATAAGAAAGCAAAGGTTGGTGACAAAGATCAAACCTATCTATGGCATTGCCGTATGGGACACATAAATGAAAAACGCGTGAAAAAGCTCATTGATAATGGGACTATCTCCCCATTTGAATATGAATCTTTTGGCACGTGTGAATCATGTCTCATAGGCAAAATGACTCGAATTTTCTTCAAAGGTGTTGGAATGCGCGCTGCTGACCTATTAGGACTCATACATACTGATGTGTGTGGACCTATGTCAATCAACGCTAGAGATGGCTATAGATATTTTATCACTTTCACGAACGATTTGAGTAGATATGGATATGTCTACTTAATGAAGCACAAAAGTGAGTCCTTTGATAAGTTCAAGGAATACCAGAATAAGGTTGAAAACCAGCTGGGTAGAAAGATTAAAGCACTACGTTCAGATTGTGGTGGCGAATATCTTTCGAATGAGTTTGATCAACACCTTAAAGACTGTGGTGTAGTACTACAGTTCACTCCACCTGGAACACCACAATTGAATGGTGTGTCCGAACGGAGAAATCGAACATTGCTTGATATGGTTCGATCCATGATGAGTCACACGGTTGTGCCTGACTCATTATGGGGATATGCTCTATTGTCAGCTGCTCTAATACTTAACCAAAGTCCGTCTAAAGTTGTAGACAAGACTCCATATGAACTATGGAAGGGAACGGTCCCTAACTTGTCCTTTATTCGGGTTTGGGGCTGCGAGGCTTATGTCAAATGAAGACCTGACGATAAGCTCGGCCCACGATCGGTCAAGACATACTTTATTGGTTATCCAAAAGGGATGTTTGGTCATTACTTTTACTCGCCTACCGAACATCGAGTTTTTGTTGCGGCTAGTGCGACGTTCTTAGAGAAAGAATTTCTCGAGAATAGGACAAGTAATGGAACCTTCGATCTGTCGGAGATTCAAGAACCAACAACCGAGCAACCAATGGAGGAAACTGTTCCTTCATCATCGGATGCGGTTAATATTCCTTTGGAACCTAGGAGGTCGGGTAGACACTCTATTCATCCAGACAGATACA
>JAIUZE010010448.1:0-19835 GCA_022085475.1 Heliosperma pusillum
AAAGAGCTCGAGCCACATAACAAGCGGTACGCTACATGCAAATAACACCACCTCTCAAGTACACAACATTTGACGGCCGGGTCGATCAACGCAATGCGTTCAACTCCCAACAACGTCGTCGTATGCCTACTAACACATGCATTTAAGCAGTAGGATACCTCCCCGTTCAGACATTCCAGCCTTACGAACGTGGAGGTAGCCAAGGGAATGAGAGTACAAAGCACAA
Source organism: Heliosperma pusillum (assembly GCA_022085475.1). Taxonomy (NCBI): domain Eukaryota; kingdom Viridiplantae; phylum Streptophyta; class Magnoliopsida; order Caryophyllales; family Caryophyllaceae; genus Heliosperma; species Heliosperma pusillum. Next base: position 227 of record JAIUZE010010448.1, read on the forward strand.
GACAAAATAGTGCTCAAACCGTATCATTTGTAAAAACCGACTCAAAGTGGGACATAGCAAAACCCGTCACAAAACATGTGAAACAAGCGAATGAAATATCATAAGTCCAAAACAATAATATTGTAAGTCACTACGTAAAATTATACGATAAACGAATCATGCGAACTATTATAAATTACGAGTTTTAGAAATTATAAGAGAAAAACACAGCCGTGTTCCAGGCCGGTCTGGAGGCCGGAGGCTGGCGGCCGGTACCCCGGCTCGGAGCACAACTACACACAAAAAGCAAGTTTGGAAACTAACTAAAACAAGGGTTCACTTCAAACGGTCATAACTAGAGTTCTAGATATGCAAATGCAGAAATTCCAAGTCGAGGTGATAGCTTATCCTCTTGCGGTTCCAACGATAGGTCACAAGTCCAAAACAAGCAAGTAATGAAGGAGATATGATCATTCTACGAAAAAGGGTCGGTGCAGTGAGTTCCCAGCCGGCCACTGGACCGGCGGCCGGGCACCCGGCTGGGACAACATCTTACCCGAGAACAACATACACAAGTTTAATCATTTTCAATTCTTATATTTAACTTCTATCAACTATCAACAATCAACAATCATCATCAACAATCATCAACTAACAACCATCATCATCAATAACTCAATTCCTAAGCTTACTAATCATATTCTAAATACGAATTCTAACATAGAAATCATGTAAAACACGTAAATGATACCGACTAACCCTTCACCGTTACCTTTTCGCGTCTTTAATCTATTTCTAAACCTTCCTAGTCTCCACCTACATACAATTAGATAATAAAAGATGAATATCATTCACCTTGAGAAAGACGGATAATTTAAAAAGCGAGAAAGACGGTAATTTTATTACCAATACGGATAGAGGAAGCTAAGAGGGGAAGAATAAGACAAACTTACGAGAATTTGAGCGAGAAACGAATGAGATACGATGATTATAACATCGGATCAAAGATGGAGGCAAGGGTTTGAGATTTCTTAAGGAAGAAGGAATGTTTTGTTGAATGAATGAAAAATAGGTTAAGGAGGGAGTATGAGTTATGTAAGTGGAAAAGTCAAGAAAAAGTCAAAGTCGCCTTAAGACGGGATTCACATGGAATCTCGCGGAAATTCCAAATACGAACTCGGAAATTCTAAATTCGACTCGGAAAATTAAATTTACGATTAGAACTAAAATTCGCTGAAAAGTATCCGTAAAATATTTTCACTATAAAAATAGGGTACATTTCCGGGTGTTACAGTTTTCCTCGTCGTCCTTTTCGGTTTGTGTCTCTTGGACTTCATCAAGTTCAAATTTTCTCCCACTCTGTCTTTTAGAAATAAAATCATTTCTAAAAAGACTGCATCACGAGACACAAACACTTAGTCCTCGTGTTTATTGTACATGTAATAAGCACGTGATTCCTTTGGATATCCTACAAAAAGACATTTGTCAGATTTGGGTGCGAGTTTATCGTCAGACTTATTCTTAACAAAAGCCTCGCATCCCCAAATTCTCATAAATGACAAATAAGGGACTTTTCCTGTCCATATCTCATATGGAGTCTTGTTTGCCGCTTTAGTCGGGCTTCGATTAGTGAAAATATTGCAGATAAGATAGCAAAACCCCAAAAATAATCAGGAAGCTCTGTTAGACTCATCATAGATCGAACCATATCTAATAAAGTTCGATTTACTCCTTTCGGATACACCGTTTAATTGAGGTGTGCCAGGAGGAGTCCATTGGTATACTATACCACAATTCTTCAGGTGTCGAACAAATTCATGGATTCAAGATTCACCACCACCGATCGGATAGTTAGGGTTTTTAATCTTTGTATCAATTGGTTTTCTACTTCATTTTGAAATTCTCTTGCTTTTCAAAAGCCCATCACTTTTATGCCTCATCAAGGTAGACATATCAATTATCTACTCAAGTCGACGCCGGGTAAAAGCCTGGTAAAGATAATTGAAGTAGTGATAACCACCTCTAGCTCGCGATAGTCATTGCGACCGGCATACATCCGGGTTGTATAAGTCCCGAAATTAATACTTCACTTGCTCGATGATACCTTTTCCCGGTAAAAGGAAGCCACGAGTCATCTTGCCATAGAGACAAGATTCGCATTACGCACCCATAAGATTCGTAGTCGACATGCGTTTGAGACTAATTTAGATGAAACAAGCTCTCTTTATGCGTCGTTCGTTTCGTGCCCACACAACGACAATGCCAAAGGTATGATTGATTAGGTTCACTGCCCCCATGTTTTGGAGCTCTTGGTTTTCTACATGATAGACCTATTTTGCAATATCTAGCACATAAATACCTCCAATAGATTAGAAATGCGCTCGCCATAAACCATTTCATTTAAAGAAAAAGTACAACTATTGTTCTTAATACAAAATGAAAATCCTTCCATGTCTAACACGGAAATGGAGATAATGTTCTTGGTAAGAGGTGGTACATAATAGCAATTATTTAAATACAACTATAAACCATTAGGCAAAAGAAGAACGTAGGTGCCCACGGAAACTGCGGCTACCTTAGCTCCATTTCCCATGCGTAGGTCCACGTCACCCTTGGCTAGTGCTTGCACGTCCCTCAGCCCCTGTACATGATTACAAAGGTGAGAACCACAACCGGTATCAAAGACCCAAGAAGATGTACTAGCAAAGTTAATATCTATCATATAGAGTGATGAAAGAATTTTACCTGACGTTGTCACACAACCGTCTTTCTTGTCTTTCAAGTACTTCGGGCAACTTGACGGTTCCAATGCCCCCCCCCTTTGCCATTACAATAATAGCAATCCGCTTCAGCTATGTTTGTGACTTGGGTTTGCCTATAAAAAGAACTTGCTTTCCCTTGACGGATTCTTGAAAAGAGTATTACCCCTTTCCATTTGTCCTTCCTTAACCCAAGGTCTGTTCTTACAGTTTCTTTTGATGCGAAAGCAACATCCTTTTGGGTTCACTCCCACTAGGCCTCCATTGCCCTCTTCAGCTGGTCGTGAGGAGGTGCATGGAGGTTCATGAAACTCTTGTCCATGCCATTCATGTTATAGTTCACCCTAAATTGGGTGAACTTAGGTGAGAGTGAATGAAGGATCTTACCCACCACCAAATTCTTCGGAATTTTGCAACCTAGACGCTCTAAGGTGTCCGCGTGCTCAACCATTTTGAGCACGTGTGGGCCAACTTTTTGGCCCCTTTGAAGCTTAGTGTCAAAGAATTTCGTAATTGCCTCATATTGAACAATTTGAGGGGCTTGCGAAAACATCGAAGTGATCCTCGTGAATATCGCATATGCATTGAGAGAGATCAATGGGAGTTTGAGTTTGGGTGAGATTGACCAAATCAAGACATTCTTGACGTCATTAGCAACCTTAATTAAAGGTCATACTCGGCCCGAACCACCGCGGACGATCTAGGCGCGGGTTCGGTGGGGGGGCTCTTCGACCAAGTAGCGAAGCACGTTATCGGATAACGCGGCACTCTTGATCGTTGATTCCCATTCAACGAAGTTACTTCCGTCATCCTTAAGGACACATTTGTCCATGACGGACCTCAACCATGAGTCTCTACCCAAGGTTGCAACGTTTGATGATGTTGACATTATGCGAATATGGTAACTACAACAAAACGAAATATATAAACATTCATTGTTAATTTACTTGAAAAACTTTTTTAACAAGTTAAGCATTCATATAATGACCTCTCACTAAATTATATAAATGATTCCAAGACCCATCTTTAAATAACAATAGTCATCGCATGCTACTTTTTATCTAGAAATGGTAAGTCGTTACTTGACTAATTCTACCCTTAGAACTCTTGGTTGACGGATTTCAACTAAATCCATCTCCTAGTCTCAAGATAACGCTTATCTCGTTGAGTCCAATCCAATTTTAGATTTTGATCGGTATCACCCTACGTACGGCCGAGGTAAAAGGGACCACGAGCGTGGTACCGCCCTAATACCCGGGATTTCATAGGTGTTATTAATTGGTAAGGCAATCTCAATTTTTAAATATGTGAGAGATCGTTGTCAATTTAGTATTAATCCCTATAAGTGACCTAAGTCGGTGAATTGGGAATAACGTTGAATTGACAATAACGGTAAATAAACTGCATGTGTGACGATTTTGGCATGAGCGGAAAATAAAGCAAGCAATCAAGCAACAATAAAATCCTAGTATGGCCACCTAGCTAATCAAATTAACTAGATAGTTACAAACTCTAATTGGTGGATTCTAAAAGAGATTTTTGCTTTAGGGTAATTGAGTTGGTACCCAAAGTTTAAGGAGTTTTGTCATAAATGAAAATCAATTCATTTTGAGTTTTAGATGAATTAGATGATTTGAATGGTTGTCTTATTGCCAAGTGATTGATCATTTGTGGTTTGGAATTAGTAATTCTCTTTTATTCTTAAGGAATCATAGTTTGAGATTGAGAAATGTTCGTTGCAAGCTTTGGATAGTGAGTCCTCAGTTGTTATGGATTATAGAGTTAGAATGGTGAACCCCTTTATCTTGAGGATTAGCAACCACCATAGTTTGCTAATGTGACTATTTATATTTGAGGCTTCGAGCGTAGTAATGATCGAATTAAGGATGTTGTGGCGTATTAAAGAATCCTTATAACCGATAATGGATTGTGGATTTTCCTTTGTCGTGAGACTTTGGATGAGGCTAGTTGGATCTTAGATAATTATGTGTGGTTGCGTGGATTGTGTTTTGATTTTCGAGGATGAGAAAGTTCATCGTAAATTTAGGATAATGAGTTTGAAGTAAATTGGGTTAAAGTATTTCATGGTAAGTCCTTTACTTTGTGGATGTTAGCGATCATTGTTTCCATAGATAAATATTTTGTTGGTGGTTTCTAGTAAGAGTTTTGATGGAACTAAGAAGATTAGAGTGCGTAATAAATCTTTCATGTGGATTGTTAGTTGTGGAGTCTACCGTGCCGATGGACCTTAGTAGATTCTAATTGGATTCGAATAATTGGGATTGGTTACTCGAAGTTTCGTGATTATGGAATAGTTTTGTAGGAATCTGATGATTGAAAATGATGAGTTGCAAATTGGGTAAATTGCATTCTCTTGAGGATTTGGTTTATTAGTAGAGTTAGTGATGTCGAATTCTTGTAGATCTTCCTGCCGACTTTATCTTAATCTTCCTATCCCTAAGGAGTTCGATTTGTTTCATTTTTGCGTGTTTTGTATATATTTTGTTACCCTGAATTGTGTGTGAATTGTACGAGTTGCTCTATGTACGTGTAATGTCTTGTTATTTGATTTAATCTTTGATAAAACCTTCAAATTTCCATACCATATTTCTAATTTAACGTTTCAAAGAAGTCTAAAGATGATTTGTGTACCCTCTTTTTAGAGAAAATAGATTTCTTTCCCTTTTATATTTGGATTTTGTGTTTGGTTGGATGTTTGGACTTGTTATTGGAGACGTCTGGTGACTAGTCCTGCACTTACTAACACTTGTTTGATTTTCGATTTCACTATTTCGACTTTAATTTGATTTGGATAAATTGAGTTCTCGTTCGCGACGGGCACTCTTGAGATCCGTAAGTAAAGTTTCACACTTATGAAAATTCTCTTTAAATCGTTTTCGAGAAGAACTTCGTTTCATAAATGTTTCCCTTGTAAAAGCTTTCTTGTTGATTTTTTTTAAAACCGATTCTTGTCTTTGATACTTTTGGTTTTCTACTCTCAAGTTTCGAGGACGAAACTTTTTAAAAGGTGGGGTGATTGTAACACCCGCATATTATGCCAAACAATTTAATACCCTTACCATGGGTGCTAGAAAACTAGCTTATCCGAGGGTCAAATCAAATTTTTAGTGCAATCGTGCCTAAAACTATCAAATCAAAAACAGTCCAACGACTTCAAATCAAAAACAGTCCAACGACTTCAAATTAAAAACAGTCCAACAACTTCAAATCAAAATGTAACACCCGCAAATGTACCCTATTTTTATATTAAAAATATTATACCGATACTTTTCAGCGAAATTTTAGATTTAGTCTAGAATTTAATTTCCCGTGTCTAATTTATAAAATCCGAGTTCGTTTTTGGACTTTACTCGAAATTCCGAGTGAGTTACGCCTTAAGGCGCTTTTGAGCTTTTTCCCATGTTTTTCCACTTACTCCCTTATACTCCCCTAAACCCTAACTCCCTCATTTTCCACTAACTCCTTCTTCCTCATCAAGTAACCACCAAAACCTAAGCTCCATTTTTTATCAAGCTCAATATCGACACTACTCCTCCGTTACTTGCTCAAATCCGCTAATTTTCATCGTAATCTTTCCCTCTCATCGTCCTCTATCTTAATTGGTAATAAAATTACCGTCTTTCTCACTTTTCAATTTATCCGTCTTTCTCAAAGGTGAATTATATTCAACTTTTGTTGTCTAATTGTAGGTGGAGACCTTCAAGACCTCGACAAAGACTACTACTTAGTAGAGGAGGACCTAGACGATGATTGAAGACGCGAAAAGGTAACGGTGAAGGGTTACACGATATCGATGTGTTTTAATGTTTTAATTGTTGTTCTAATTAGTGAAAGATGTAATCTTTGACTTAATGTCATGTTGAATGGTGTTAGTTGTTCATTCCTATGTCACAGACTTATCTTTCTTTAATCTCATGCTAAGTTACATTCAAGTTGTTAATTTTACTTATTTATCATGTTTAAACTTGGGTTGAGCCATTAAGGTGCTTTAATTGACCTTGTCAAATGATTGGATATGTTTAGAGTGCATTAAATGTGGTTTATGTTAGGTAATTACAAATGGGTAAAAACTTGTTTGGCTTAAACTTGAAGTTTGGATGAAATTTGGCTTGAACCCCTGCAAAATTGACTAGGACCTGGACGGGTCCAGTCCAACCCGGTCGGGTTTGAGCCCTAAACCCGAACAGGACACTTCCAACTCGGACGGGTCGGGTCTGACCCTTTTTCGTAAAATGGTCATATCTCCTTTAATACTTGTCTGTTTGGGGCGTGTGACCTACCGTTGGAACCGTAAGAAAATAAGCTATCACCTCCACTTGTAATTTCTGCATTTTCATTTCTAGAACTCTAGTTATGATCGTTTGAAGTGGACCCTTGTTTTAATTAGTTTCCAAACTTGTTGTTTTGAGATGAGATCTATGTTTCTTATTCATTATACTTCTTAAACTTGGTCTAATGCTTATGTAATCACGTATTGTCTCGTGTTTATCATTGTTACATTCATATTATGCTTTATCACATGTTTTGTGACGGTTTTTGATATGTCCCACTATGAGTCGATTTTACATATGATTTGATTTGAGCACCATTTGTTATGTGCTATGAACTCTAATTCCCCCGGCTACCTCCTCGCTCATAAGGCTGGAATGTCGGAACGAGGACTGTATCCTTACTGCTTAATTGCATGTGTTAGTGGGCATATGACGACGTTGTTGGGAGGCGAACGCTTTGCGTTGATCGACCCGGCCGTCAAATGTTGTATACTTGCGAGATGGTGTCATTGCATGTAGCGTACTGCTTGTTATGATGCTTGTGCTCTTTTCCGCCTCTTACGTGAAGGTTGACCGAATTTGGGGTACTCGGCTTCTATGGTTGACCGAGTCTTGGATGCGAAATGTTTATCGCATGTCGAATCGAAAAATGTGATTCCGAGAGTCTGGCCAAGTTTAGACTAGGACCGTATTATTATCGTCGTTCTACCAGGAGGAAATTAGTCTACATATACAAAATGTTAATCGTGTATGCGTTAAAGGAAATGTTTATCCCGTGGATGCGATTTTAATCATACTTGCCATGTACACGGTGCTAGTGCGTGTCATTTATCGTGAGAGATGTTGTCAACGTATTCGTACGTTTGGATGGATGATTATATGATTGATTATTTGTGATCGTTGGATGACTTGGCATGGTTTGTTTGTCAAGTCTCAATCTTATCAAGCTTATGCCGCTAACGGTGAGATGCAAGCCCTAGTGAGTGTATGGTTGCCTAAGAGTTTCTTCCCCGAGTCTATCTATAATATGATGGTTACGGTTTTGTACTTCATGCACCTATATCTTTATATATTGAATTGCCTATTTATCCTTCTCGCGTTTCACTTGTAAATTTATATATGCATGCTTTTACTTTTGTATTTCCGTTTATGTATGTCACTTGTGATATGGCTGGGAGACCCGGAGTTACTCCCCACTGACTGTGGCGTTCATGTTTTTAATGGATGAACAGGTTGCTTGCTTGGATGGATTTTGCTTGTTATATTTTTGGGTTCGGGTGTGAGCTAGCGGGCGTTGGCCTTGGCGATTCACCCCTCGACGATGTTTAGCTAGTTTGCTAATAACTTTGATATTCTATAACATTTTGAGAGACTTCGTCTCTTTGTAGTATATTCTATTTTAGTTTGTATTTATTTGACATTCCTCGTATTTTTATCTTAGCATGTAAAAAGTTTTAAAAACACCGTATTTTCCGCTATATAAATCACATGCTTGTTATGTTTTATTTCCGCATTCGCGAGGGTTGTCACAGTTAGTATCAGAGCTTTTACGCTCCCGACACACACACGTAAACCCTAAACTTAAACTACTTGACCTGAAAATAATAAATGAGAGATGGGTAGAGATTAAGGACTTTACTTGGTAGTCTTTTTGTTTATGCTAAGTGATAGGATTAACTTGTTTTATTTTTGTTTCTTATGAAGATGGTTAGACCTCGAGTAGTGGAGAACGTCATTCTTGAGGCCCTTACTCAAGTTTTGAGAAACCAACAAGATGCGGCTAATGCTCACGCCGAGCAAGTTCCTCCTCCTAGAGACAATCACCAAGGAGGTTACGCTTGGGTGGCTAGCCAGATAGCCAGGAGTAAGGTTATACCTTATGGTGGAGAGCCGGACCCTACCGAGCTCTCGGAATGGTTTCGATAAATGGAGAAGCAATTTGATATATACCAAGTCCGTGAAGAGGACAAGGTAAGGATTGCCAAGCACTTCCTAGTAAGGGAAGCCGATAATTGGTGGGCGATTACAAATCCCACCGCTGCTCTTGAAGCCGACTTCAATTGGGAATGCTTCAAGGCTTTTGTAGAAGGCCTATTCTATCCTAAGGAGCTCAAGCAAGAAAGGCTCAAGGAATTCATTGATTTCAAGCAGGGTGACTTGTCGGCACAAGACTTCACCACGGAATTCAACAAGATTGCTCACTTTGCTCCGAGGCTCATCAAGGATGATGAGGACCGAGCTTTCTACTACTACAACAAGCTTAGTGCTTTACTCCAAAGTAAGGTGAGGAGAAATTCTACCTCTTTTGGAGAATTGTATGATGATGCACTATGGGCCGACAACTCCATGAAGGCTATCAAAGATGAAGCAATGATGAAGAGTTCCCCTCCTTCCTTCACTCCTGGGCCAAATTTCTATGGAAAAAGGTCGTTTAATCCTTCGTCTTCCAAATCTTATGCCAACAAGAGGAGATTCAACCCTCCCCCAAATGCAAATGCAAATGCAAGAGCTCCCGCTCCTTTCATTCCCCGAGCTACGTCTAACGTGGCTCATAGGCCATATGCTCCTCCTCAAGCTCAAGGTCGCTTATGTAGCCGTTGTAGACAACCACACCATCCCGGTATAGCATGTTTAAACTGACCTTATGTTTGCTTCTTTTGCCAAAAGAGTGGTCACCTTTACGATGATTGCCCCGATAGGAAGTTGCCCCCTCCAATTGCCAAACCCAAGGGGTCTATCTTTGTTCTAAGCCGAGCCGAAGCCGATGCTCATCCGGAGATAATTACGGGTATGTTCTCAATCTTAGAGCAACCGTGTCTTATTCTATTTGATACCGGTGCTTCTATGTCCTTTGTGTCTTCGACTTATGCTAATAAATTAACAATCGAGCCTACTTTTAGTGAGGATACTCCCATATCCTTACCATTCGGAGAAATTATATCTTGTTCTACTCTTTATCCAAATGTTCCAATCTCTATTGCGGGTACTATCTTTCCCGCTAATCTCCTTAAGTTTCCTCTAGGAGAATTCGACGTAATTCCAGGTATTGACTGGTTAGCATTGTACCATGCTAGATTCGAGTGTAGAGATCAAAAGATTTATTTAAAGAGTCCTTTAGGAGTTAAAATACCTTTAAGGGATCTCATTCCCGAAAGGGTGTGTCTTTGATTTACGCAATGAAATTGGTGAGTATGGTAAGAAAGGGCCAGCAAGCATTCTTCTGTATTGTGACTTCTACAACTAACTCTTTACCAAATATTGAAGATGTGCCTGTAGTTCGTGAATTTGTTGATGTATTGATGATGGTTTCGTCGTCAAAACAAACATCAAAAATAACCCAAAATAAGTAGTATAAAGGGGTCGAATCCACGAGGATGGAGGGGGTCAACTACTAGTTCGATCGCGTCCTATTCTAGCCTAATAAATGTTGGATTGGAAAGTTAACTAAAAACTAGGAAAAGCAAGTAATCGCTAAATAATAATGATGAAAATAATTAAGGGAAAGACTAAGGTGAAGGGTTCACCTTAGGGGGATTAATGGGCTAGTCGGGTAATTAGCAAGTGGGTAACAAATTCGAGTAAAATCAATTGCTAATGTCTCAACAATCGATAATCATCAACAAAGCCATCGCATTTGTCTCAAATCACCCATATAAACACTAGTCTAATCATTTCTACCACCGTCGCTTAAGAAATAATCAAACCATGCTTGATAAAATGGGCAACTTTCGTTCACACATTTCATCAAACACTTTGTGTGCATATGAGTAATACCCAAATAATTACCACAAATCTACTAATTACCCAACTAATTAGCCCACATGATCCTCCCTTAGGCTCCCCCTAAACCCTAGAGGGAAACTACTCACACATGGTAAGGGAAGTCAAACAAATAGAGGCAAGAAGTAGTGAAATAAACATAGTGCTATGAGATGAATAATTATAACAATCAAATGATAAACAATAAACTATAAATGAAATTAAATTGCATAAACAACAAAAAGATGAGAAATTTATATCAACAAGCTTTGTATTAGTGAATAGAGAGAATGTCTTCAACCCAAAATCCTCAATACAAACCCAAAACTATGCTAATTTCACCAGGAAAGAGTAGATCTACCAACTTGAAATGAGAAATTAAGTTTAATTAGGGAACGATTAGGAGAGTAATTAGTACTTAATAGAGGTTACAAATATCTAGGGTTTTGTGCTAAGGGAATATTAAAAGCTGCCTACAAAATAATAGGGGGAGGGTATATATAGGTATCTCGAAATTAAGGAAGAAATTAGAAGAAGAGGGCGAATTTTCAGTGTTGTGTTCCTGGCCGGTCGACCGGCCGCCGGTCGTCTGGCCGGCCTGGAGCACATCAGTAACTTCAATTTCTTCGCCTTCAAATGCTTCAAAATTCTTCTAAGTATGGAGAATGGGGGTCCTGGCCGGTCGACCGGCCGCCGGTCCCCCACCGGCCTGGAGCACGAATCACGCCCCAAGTAGCTTACTGATGTTGCACAGGCCGGGTAGTCGACCGGCCGCCGGTCGATCGGCCGGCACTACCTGGGCCTTTTCTTCTCTTTCTCATCTTCTTTCATTTTGTGAGGTTGCAGTCTAGGCCGGGTGGCCGGCCGCCGGTCAGTTGACCGGCCTGCACCACCTGACCTTCCTCATTTCATTCTTCTTCTTCTCTTCTTCGAATCCCGACTCATGCAAGATCGTAATGCTCCGATTTCTTCATTTCCACCTTAATTCCTACAAATTAAGATCGATATTCATAGCACAGGAAATCGGGAAGCGAAATGCAATCAAGGGCACGCAAATCCGTGTAAACGGACCAAAATGGGGACGAAAATGAGAGGAAAAATGTGACAAATTAAATGCTTATCAAAATTCCCCACACTTAAGACTTACTCGTCCTCGAGTAAGTAAACAAAATTCAAGACCCATAAGTACCCTTATTCGACACTACACTAATACTAAGGCTACAACCTAAACTACTAATAATATCCGACGGCAGGCAATTAACGGGCCTCCTCCGTCTCTTCAACTCACAACGAGATACTCATGAGGTAGAGTACCTCCTTGCAAGGCAAGTAGGGGCTTGCTCAAAATCGCGACGCATCCAAATGAAAAACACGTAAGAACACGACAAAGATGCATCTAACAAAAGAAAAATTACATGCCTCATCCATGTGACGGAAATATCTAAAAGGAAAACTGTCTAAATAATGCATGATTCTTGTAAGCCACTAATATCATAAAGCATGGAAAAATAATCGCCTCCTAGCGGTGCAAGTCTAGTGATAATTTTGAACCCCGTCTACTATTTGCTTGGTCAAAAGCGATAAAATGGAAGATGGAAATGAAATCCTCGTGACGTTATTAAGCACAATAGCATATGGAATTCACGTCTCTCAAATAAATGAGACATAAGGGTCGTCCCGTCTCACTATGCAACTTCAAAGGCAAATGATTCAAAAAGGATAAAAGGAAAATGAGATTTGAGTCTAAGTGCTTGCAAAACTTTTCATTTCACACTTTGCTTTCTTTTTCTTTTTCTTTCTTTTTGATTTGCATTTTGGTTTGCAATTTTTGGCATGAAAGCACACGGTTTCCGTCAAGGACATGCGGTCGGAACCAACAATAGGGGTATCCCCACCGTAGTGGCATCGAAAGGGACCCTAGATATGGGCCCACTAGAATCCCTAGAAGTTCCGTTTTGCATTTCCTCGACGAAAACAAGAAAAGATGATAATTGACTCAATATTTTCAGCTTGTTTGATTTGTTTCCTTTTTTGAGCAAAAGTGGAAGAACAATGAATCATGGTTGGTTGCATAGCAAGAACGGTCACCTAAGAATCCTTTCTACCATTGGAATATTCACATCAATTGAGGTTGTCGAGGTGGAATAAGCGCAAACTCGTGACTCGGCATTAGTAGACGGGTCAAAACTCACTAGATATGCACAACCCAGGGCGTCTAAAATTCCAACGATTAAGATGAACACTTTATGAATAAAAAAGTAGCAAAAAGGGACTATGCACATTCAAAAAGTTTTCCAAACAGACAATTATTAAAACATTTTTCTAAATGCAACTATATGCCATGATGCAATCTAGCATATATACAACTTAAATGCACATGCTCTAACCGACTATATGACACATAAGCTAATGTTATCTCCTAACAGCACACAAGTGGCACACACGCCAATCAACAAAATTCACACCATCGTCATCAACACATCCCGTCCTCAAGTAAGAAGGAAAGGAGATAAAGGAGAAGAGAAATAGGAAAGATCTCACCAAAACGTCTTCATTTTCCCTTTTTCGTGCCTCTTATGATGTGGGGCGCACCTATGGATGGAGATAAGAAGAAACACACGACAATATATACAAAATAAACTATATACAAACTAATCTAAACATATATTTTTTGTAAAATTTTCAAATTTTTCGATTTTTAGGCATTTTTCAACTTTTTTCAAAAATCAACGATATATACAAAAGAAATAAATCCTCCCCACACTTAAGTCTTACTCGTCCCCGAGTAAGTGACTCAAATATGAAAGGAGGGAAAAAAGAAAAGGAAAACAAAACAATTTTTTTGGGTTTTTCAATTTTTTTGGGAATTCCCTCCCCACACTTAGTATTTACATGGTGTGAGGGGTGAATTCAAAACAAATAACATGTTTTTGGGTTTTAAATATTTTGAAAAATAAAAACTTGTTTTTGGGGTTTTTGATTTTTGATGAATAATCACAATATGAACAATATATACAAGAGGGTGAACTAAATGCAAAATGATATAATACAAGGTGCATGCTCTAAGTAAATGCAAGCTAAACTATATGCTAATCTAGAGTCTCGTCGTGGCGGTAAAATGCATAAATGCACGCCCCTCATGGGGGTACCAACCACGGGAAAGTCTAGTGTGCCATATCAGAGTCTCGTCGTGGCGGTAAAATGCATAAATGCACGCCCCTCATGGGGGTACCAACCACGGGAAAGTCTAAAAATGACACCAAACAAAATGCAACTACGCTATATGGATGCAAGGCTAAACATGTGACGATATTTTACAAAATTAAATTCTAATGCAAGCCTAAATGGATGCAACTAAATGGATAACTAAACTAAGATATAATACAAGTATCTAAATGCATGCAAAAATATAAACATGATGAAGATTTGGATTAAAAGGGATCATACTCATGGGTTTCCGGTCTCAGGAGTATCCAGTGAAATCAGAGGATGTAGTGTCAAATTGGCCATGACTGGCCTCTGCAAAAGACGCATCTACATCCCTGACTCCCGAACCAGAGCCGCCACCTTCCACAATCTCGAACCGAGGACCCATCCTGTCAAACCACTCGGCATTCTGAGCCGCAGTCTCTGGGTCCACCTCCTCCTCATCAACTACCGGCTGAGCAAAAACCGGCGCAGAAGAATAATAATCATGCTGAACGCTGAAATCTCCGAACACCCTAGAACCCTGGTCATACCCGCCCTCTGGCCACATGAAATAGGACGGATGTGGGCCAACTGGCTCCCTATACCCCTCCATACACCAATTATCGTAAGAAGGGTATTGGCCAAGAGCCAAGTCATAATACATCCTATCCATCCTCTGCGACAAAAGAGCTCTCTCCCGAGCTTCCTCCTCTCGCCACTTAGCTGCCGCCTCTCTTTCCCTAGCCGCTGCCTCTCTCTCCGTAGCTGCCGCCTCGGAGGCCAAAGTCATATCGGCCATGAACTGGATCAAGGAAGGATCCAAAGGTGGGTAACTAGGAGTGGTGGAAGTGGATGCATCGGGTTGGGATGAATTAGGCCAAGGACGCCATTGTTGTTGATGGGAAAAGGGGTTCATATAAGGCAAGGTGGTGGAACTGGGGCCCTGCTGCTCTCTCCTATATGTAGTGACGGGGGCAGTAGGATCTCGCCTAAAAGCGGTAATTGGAGCTAGTTGATCTTCCGGGGTTTCTTCTGGTGGTGGTGGAGGGTTCTCCTCCTCTAGGGGGAGAAGATAGTGCGCACTATCAGGAACCACTTTCATTGCCGCACTATTCGGGAGGGGAATAGAATTGACCCCTCGAATCCTCCAATACGTCTTCCCGTCCTCAACTCTCTTCACTACCCACTCAAGCTTCTTTGAAATGTAATCCTCCGTCAACAAGGAGCATCCCCCCAAACACCTCAAATTTCGCTCATCCAGAGCATCTCTACAAAGGGCATGGGCAATCTTGGTAACAATCCCTCCTATATGGATACCGGTCGGGCTAAATGGGTCATTGGAAATTTTCTGAAAGTGGAGAGCGACATGGTGACCAATGTTGATTCCAAATTTATACGGCTTTTGGAACAAGTAAGCCGCCAAAATCGAAAGCTCATCGGCCCGAAAATTATGACACTCCTCTCTCCCAAACAACGTCCAACCCATAAAACAATGCCAAAACCTAATAGGGGCATTGTGGCAAGCATTTGCCGGCCTCTTAGACCCCTTCGCAAATTCCAATCCCGATATAGCAGTCCACACATCATTCACATTAAAGGTTTCGGGGACTTTATAAGTCTTATGAAATTTAACCCCCAAAACCTTGCAAAATTTTTCAAGGGGAATGCTAAAGGCAATATTCAAGAGGCGAAAAGAAACCATTTTTACCATACCCGTGTTCCTATCCTTTTCATGACTAAAGGAACTTAAAAACTCCCATGTAAGACGGGGGTAACTACGGAAGTGTTGACCGTAAAGTTCCCCCATACCCAAACCCTTAAAAAGCTCAAGGGTGACCGTATCAAGACCGAAGTTTCGCATAGTATTCCGACAAATGAAGCGGGAGTGGGGGAGGTTTCTGCGCTTTAAACATTCAAACTTACCTCTCGCAATTTCGCTTACGAAGACGATATCTGGAAAATCGTCATCCGGACCCATTCCCGCCGTAACTTGCTGAAGTCTAGCTTCCAACTCCGCCTCAAGCTGAGCCCTTGTTCTTTTCCTTGGTGGTTGTTGAGACATGGAGTTTTTTCGAGTAGTCAATCAAAATAGGGAAAAAATTAGGGAAAAATTGGGGTTTTTGAAGTGGGGGATGAATTTGGGTGAAGTAGTGGGTTAATTGATGGGTTGATTGTGGGATTTATTGAGTTTTGTGGTGATTTTAGTGAGTTTTTGTGGAGTTTATTGCGGGGATTTGAAGGTAGAAAGAGGAAGAAAGAAAAGGATTTGAAGAAGAATGAGAAAAGAAATAGGCTCACGAGTGAATTATTGCTCTCGGGTGAGGTTCTGGCCGGTCTGGGCACCGGCCGCCGGTCCACCGGCCTGGAACCCAAGTCAAAATTTTTTTGATTTTTGGTTTTTTGATTTTTGCGTGTTCAGGTGCTCCTGGCCGGTCGGCACACCGGCCGCCGGCTGCCCGGCCAGGAACACAGTTCAAAAAATTCAAAGTTCAAATAGCTCAGTAATACGGTCGACCGGCCTAGAACACAGGTCAAAAATTCCCAAAAACTCAACTTCTATGATAATGTGGTCCAGGCCGGTCGGCACACCGGCTGCCCGTCCACCGGCCTGGAATACCTGCACTTCAATCTTCATTTTTCAAACTTTACCTTCTGGAGTGCTCTGGGCCGGTCGGCACACCGGCTGCCGGTCGACCGGCTTGGAACACTTCTTCCTTTTTTCTCCATCTTCAATTCACAATAAAAACCCCAAGTCACCAAGAATCTCGACCCAACCAACAAATTCCCAAAGACACGGTTTCGATCCAAACCCGACTACAAATGTTTCAATTCTACTTAAAACTTCCTCCTAAAGACGAAATACCCGAGTATACAATACCAAATCTTCACAACTACTCCTAATATGCATGCTATATACAAAAAAATTGGTGGTTGTTGAGGGACTCCACCAAACCTATCAATTCATAAGAGATTACAAACAAGACTCTTCCTCGGGAAGTGGATCCCCAAGGAAGAGTACTTCCACCGTTCCTTTTTCATCTCCATCAAAATATCTTTTCACTTGATGCCCATGACCTTGAAATTACCACCTTCTTCGCTCCAAAGTTCAAAAGCTCCATGTGGTGAAATGTCGATAACTTTGAAAGGACCCGACCATCTCGAGCGTAGCTTCCCCGGAAACAACTTGACCCGAGAATTATAGAGTAAGACTTGATCACCCACTTTTACATCTTTATCAACCAATTTGGTGTCATGCCATTTCTTTGTTTGCTCCTTGTAAATCTTTGAGCTCTCGTAGGCATCAAGTCTTAGTTCTTCAAGCTCACTCATTTGGAGAAAACGTAGCTCTCCGGCCATATCAATGTCAAAGTTCATTTCCTTCAAGGCCCACCATGCCTTGTGCTCCAACTCGATTGGCAAGTGACAAGCTTTGTCATAGACAAGCTTGTAGGGAGTTGTGCCGAGGGGAGTTTTGAAGGCGGTGCGAAGGGCCCATAGAACATCCGGAAGCTTTTGAGACCAATCCTTCCTACCTTTGCTTGTGGTCTTCTCCAAGATGGCTTTTATTTGACGGTTTGAGACCTCTACTTGCCCACTAGTTTGAGGGTGGTAGGCAAGAGCGGTCTTGTGAGTGACACCATGGGAAGACAGCAAGATCTTGAAAGTTCTCTTCCTAAAGTGCGAACCTCCGTCACTAATCACCACTCTAGGGGTCCCAAATCTTGGAAAGATAGTGTTTTTGAAGAGCTTGATAACAACTTTAGCATCATTTGTTGGGGGTAGCAACGACTTCAATCCACTTGGACACATAGTCCACCGCTACCAAAATGTACTCATTCCCACAAGAGTTTGGGAATGGTCCCATGAAATCAACTCCCCAACAATCAAAAAGCTCAATCTCAAGAATGTTTTGAAGGGGCATCTCATTTCTTTGACTTATATTCCCCGTTCTTTGCATCGATCACATGATTTGACAAAGTAGTGGATATCCTTGAACATAGATGGCCAAAAGAAACCACCTTGTAACACCTTTGCAATGGTGCGAGATGTACCAAGGTGGCCCCCATAGGCCGAGTTGTGAATTCTATCGACTATCTCCATGCCTTCTTCCCTAGGAACACATCTTCGAAACATGCCATCACCACACTTGCAAAAAAGATGTGGGTCATTCCAAAAATAGCGTTTTGAGTCATGCTTCAACTTCCTCCTAGCTCTAGCATCCAACTCCTCCGGAATGAACCCGCTCACAATCAAATTTGCCAAGTCCGCAAACCATGGTGATTTACCACCTATCATCATCAAACTATCTTCTCTCAACCACTCATTGATCGGGCCACTCTCATCCTTCAACCCATGATCTTCGGTAGTCAATCTAGATAGGTGGTCGGCAACCACATTCTCCGACCCCGCCTTGTCTTTAATTTCCAAGTCAAACTCTTGAAGTAAAAGAACCCACCTCAAGAGCCTTGGCTTTGCATCCTTTTTCACTAACAATTGTCTCAAAGCGGAGTGATCCGAGTATACCACAACCTTAGAACCAACAAAGTATTGCCGGAACTTTTCCACGGCATGAACAATGGCTAGCATTTCCTTTTCCGTCTTAGAGTAGTTGACTTGGGCTTGATCAAGAGTTTTGCTTGTGTAGTAGATTACATGGTGCTTCTTGTCCACAACTTGGCCAAGCACCGCCCCGACCGCATAATCGGAGGCGTCGCACATAACTTCGAAGGGAAGGCTCCAATCCGGTGATCGGATTACGGGAGCCGTCACAAGAGCCTCCTTCAACCTACAAAAGCACTCAAGCAAAATTCATCAAATACAAATGGTGTGTCTTTGAGAAGAAGAGAAGTTAAAGGCTTGGCTATTTTAGAAAAGTCTTTGATGAAACGTCGGTAAAAGCCCGCATGGCCTAGAAAGCTTCTCTCTCCCTTCACATTTGTAGGGGGTGACAAGTTTTCTATTACCGAAACCTTAGCCATATCAACTTCTATGCCTCTCTTAGACACGATGTGACCAAGCACAACCCCCTCCTCCACCATAAATTGGCATTTCTCCCAATTGAGGACGAGGTTGTGCTCCTCACATCTTTGCAAAACATTAGACAAATTCAAAAGCCCAAGATCAAATGAGTCTCCATGGACACTAAAGTCGTCCATGAAGACCTCCATACTCTTCTCAAGAAAATCGGCAAAAATTGCCGTCATACATCTTTGGAACGTCCCCGGAGCATTACAAATCCCAAAGGGCATCCTCTTATAAGCATAAACTCCTATGGGACAAGTGAATGTGGTTTTCTCTTGGTCTTCCGGGTGTATGGGGATTTGGAAAAACCCGGAATAACCATCTAGAAATGAATAGTAAGAATGCCCCGCCAACCTTTCAAGCATTTGGTCAATAAAGGTGATGGGGTAGTGGTCTTTGAGGGTGGCGGCATTTAATTTGCGATAGTCAATGCACATCCGCCACCCGGTCACGGGTCTAGAAGCTAAGAGAGTCCCATCCTCTTGTTCCACCATAGTTACCCCTCCTTTCTTGGGCCCTACATGGACGGGACTCACCCAAGAGCTATCGGTTATTTGGTAAATTATCCCGGCCTCTAGCAACTTCATCACCTCATTTTTCACCACTTCC
>JAIUZE010010450.1:0-68380 GCA_022085475.1 Heliosperma pusillum
TGTCGGACAGTGACATGATAGAGACCCTTAAATCAATTATTTGATGCCTGGTCGTGGAAGGGTCTTCTATCTTATTCCTATAAGTCTATTCTTTTTACTGGCGACCGTCTATCTGAGTCGGTGCAGTTTCCGATTGGTTTTGGTTGATGTTCTAGGTCGTGCCGTAAAAGGAGGCCAATGGACTTCTTCTGGATCATGGTGATCTGCATTATACAGAGTAGATGGATCAACGGGAATTGTCCACCCACGTTGGGTAAAAACATCTTTAGGCCACTCGAGGAGAAGTTACTGTAAATGCGTGGCCACGCTCGGAAAGAGATCTATGGTAGATTTTTCGGTCAGACAGTTCCTCTCCCTATCGAGAAAACCACTCTAGATATTGTCAATCGCAAGTGCGACCTGAAAGACACCTTGCGTTGAGTGGGAGATGTGATAAGATACAAGAGAAATCTGTGAAGCACGACTTTGTGTCATACAGTGGAGATTGTTGAAGTAGTGTCCTCCACAATAGTGCGCCACATAATAAATCTTATTATGCAATATAATTAGGATATTTATTGACTATATATATGATTAGTCAGTTGATTAACGTAAATCAATAACGGTTGGCTGACTAGAGTTTGACGTTATTGTCGTTTGACGGCGGTGATCAACTGATCCCTTTCGTCACACCTAAAGGATGAAATCCAAATAGTAACTAATTATTTGTATACGATACAGTTAATTAGTACATTACATATATTCGATATGTACGAGAGTTAATTGTTAGAAATTGAGTTAAGAACTCAAATTCGATTAAGCTTATTTTCAATTATGCGATAATTGACTAATAAATTTATATCTTATTTTAATACGATTAAATAAGATTTAACTTAGTAATTAATCGTTAAATTACTAAATTAGTTTAGGTTTTGAGATAGAGGTAATTAGTTAATTATATTTACAAGGAGTTGTAAAATAAATTAACTAAGCATTGTGGGACCCATTATATATTGATATAATGGTAAAATATTACTTAAAATGTTAAGTACATATTCTTTATTTAATTGAGTCATATAATTGTTATATGATCAAATTAACACTTAATTATACAAGATAATTAACCATATGATCAATAAGTATTTGTGAGACAACTATCAAAAATCAAAATGGATCCAACTAGGCCAAAATGGGCCGGTTATGTTGTAGTTCAAAGGTGATGATTTTAGTTCTTGTTTTTACTATTTAGTTACTTATGAAAGTGACATTACAAGTAAGAATAATCATCATATATACTACAACACTCCACTCTAATGCATGAGACAAAATTGAGCAAAATAATAGTCCATATTTGGACTATGACATCCGGCCAAAATGGCCTATATTATGAACATTTTGTGTTCATTTTATACTCACTTCATTTTTGTTCAATTTGTTTAAATTCTCTCTAAAACTCTTCTTCTCACTAAAACTCTCATATACTAATATTTACTAAGTATTACTAGTGTAGTAATATAGTCATAATATTAGTAGTATTATATCTATCTTATTATCTAGTTAATAATAAGGGTAGATTATTTGGGTTAATCTTGGTGCAACTTGAAGGAGGTCTTCTAGTTTGGAGATTTCATGTGTTCATCCATATTTATAGCTCAAGAACAACAAGAAGGAGTTCTTGTTGTGCTCATATAATTTCCATATCAATGTGAGGAAATTTCTTCTTTTATATAAATGTCTTTATATTTGCTTGCATGTTACATAGATCATTATAAACTAAATTAATAAGTAATTTAGTAAATAATTAGAGGAGTCTAATTAAGGTCTATGGACTATCATTTCCTCTCTTCAAACTCCTCACCCCATCACAATATTACCTTATTTAATTAACTTTCCTTCATTTTTGTTACATCCTTGAATGGAGAAACTTATATTGAATAGGAGGGAGTATATATTTCTCATCGGCCAACCATGTATATTAAAAGATGTGTATTTTATCTATCAAATATTTATTTTGTACTTTTTTTATTAATACTAGTTTTAAACCCGGACAAAAAATACACGGGTCGCAATAACATGCGTTTTTACTGGATATATGAACATATAAATAAGGGTTATTGTCTATTGTGGTGAAAATATAAATAAGTTAGTAATCATCGGTAATTCGACGTACGTATAATTTAAGTCCAGCCCCTCTTTACTTGTGATATCTCACATCCTTCTCCCACTTGCCCCATTGTCTCACGTTACAAGCTGGCTTATTATTATTAATTATAATTTGTAATTTTTGGACGGTTAGGTTGTATATGAATTTGTTAGATGTTCATATTGTATCAGTCATATAATACGGAGTAATATTTACGCAAAGTAATTGTATGATGTATGATTTTTTTATTAAATTTAAAATCACTAAAATTGTCAAAGAAGAGTGGAAATGTGATGTGGGTTATGAGAAGGGAGATTAATTAATTAGGATGAAAGGTAGTGGGGTCCATTTTATTTTTTCCTTCATTAAATCAAGCAACCAATCAGAAAGTAAGAAATGTTTATGCTTTTATATATAGTAGATTTTAATGAAAAAACTATGTTTAAGTAGGGACGCAGGAACAACAGATAAACATAGTTTAAAAAGAAGGCAAAATTTGGTAAGAGTAATTGAGAATGATTTGTTATTCTTTGGGATTGATAAAGAGATAGAGATGTTACGGGTGTATGATGGTGCTTGATTTCTTTTACATGTTTTATTCATCGGATCTCTTTTTTAGTTACAAGATTTTGGCATATGGGTGCAAATTGATTTGAAATGAAAAGAAATTGTGATCAAGGATTGATAAGAGATTGTATTGTTGCAAGGACGCAAGAGTATAGACAAAGCCACCCGCGCGCCATCGCTTCGCGGCGACACTAGGCATGTGGACACGTCATGGGTCTGTAACCGATTTGGAAGGCTTTGAAACCGATGAAAGGTTCGAACAAGCCAACATTTGAAGGAGTCGTAACGAATTTCTTATGGAAAATTGGAAATCGTTCGATTCTTTATGTCATGTCAAATAAGCACAAAGCAGAGATGTCATAGACCCTTGGAATCGTTTTCTCAGCATTCTATGTTTAGAATGACTCTCGCAATACTCATTGAACATGGATGTTCGCAGAGATTCCAAGTAAGGGGTTTGAGTATGTATTGGGATGCCCTATAATCAGACGCTCAATCTCGTCCGCTCATAGCTTACTGATGATTAAGTTGTATTTGTTATATTTGACTTTAAAGGTTATAAATGAATGATACACAAACATTTTTTTAATCCTAACATGTGAGAATTAACTTTGTTGGTTAATTTAGACAGTTAAAAATTAAAAGGTCAAAGTTGAATTAATGTCGATTTACAAGTGAATAACAAGCATACAAAAGGCATGTACATTCGTCTCATAAACCCGAGTCAAAAGAAAAGGGAAAATAAAACAAACAAATAAATAAAAGTCAAAATAAAATTAATTAAGACTACCACGCCTGAAAATAGATAATAATAGGATTAATAATTGACTAAAGACGAAATTACGCCTTGGCAGTTTCAGAAACAGGTGCAACAAGTCATGCGCCCCTTTTAAGGGCATGTTTGATTTGGTCTGGTCAAACAACATTGCTGGAAAGACAAAAGGCCTTAAATACCGCCTTAGAAAAGGCGCAACATGTGTTGCGTCCCTTCTAAGATTGTATTTAGGTCTGTTTGTCAGATCCGAACAATTTTTTATATTCCTTAATTTATTTACGGCAAAAATAAGTAAATAATAAAAAACAAGAAAGAATAAATAGTAAAAAAAAAAAGTGATTTAACCATCCAATATTGATTATTGGAGATTAAAGACGGTTTTTGAAAAGGATTAAAAGAACAATGTGCTAGTATAAACTAGGCTATTAATATCCATATCTATCGTAACAAACCAATTAATATTGATTATTAATGATTCGGGACGGATTTCAAATCAGATATTTGAAGAACAGACTCAGGAGAGCCAAGGCGCACAACATTGTGCGTACCTTCTAAGCCTCCTCTAAGGGTCGTGAAAGTTAAAATCGATTAAAACTTTGATTAAAAATACGACTTTTGGGTTTATATGACAGACATGCATGTAAATATATGTAAATAATACAATACAAACTTAAAAGAAGGTTTTTACATCATCAGACTTACATGTTAGCGTTGTGAGTAGACTAAAGTCAGTTTTTAGCAATTATCGTGACGATGTAGGTGAAAGTGCCCTTTAAGTAATCAAGGATTAAGACAAAGTAACTTAGATTGATTATAACTTGAGTAGGGGTCAAACTTGGTCAATCTATGCAAACGAAGTGAGAGACTTGATAAGAATCAAGCTAACGAGACAGATCAATCAACCGCGTAATTGTCAAGAGTCAGAATGCAAATAGAGATAAAGAATACTGAAGGGCGTATGATAAGGGTAAAGTCGCGTCTCCTTAATCAAAGTAAACCTAAGTCACAACTAACTAATAGTCAGCGGTAAGCAAGGTATCGAATCCACAGGGAGGCGGTAGTATTCTAATCTGTTAAACTAGGTTTGTCTCTAAGTAACAATTCGGGGTTTGAGATTTGAGTTCTAACTAAAAGCAATCAACAATAACAATAAATAATAACAATAACAATAATAACAATAATAATAACAACTAATAATAAGCAATAACTAACTAATAACTAATAAGGTTGAAAACAATGAGATTAAAAGTCTAGGGTCTCAGGTTCACTAGGATTATTGTTCAGGGGTAGGGATAAAATCAACTATCATGCAATAAAGTTATCTAAGGTCACAAGAGATCTACAATTTAACATGCGATCGCTATCATTAAACGAGTTCTATTCAATTATCGTAGCCTATCTTAGTCTTAACCCGGTCGGTGTCAATCCTAATTTGCGAGACTAGTTAATTAATCCTGGCCAGTAATCAAACAACTAGAATTAAAACGATAATCAAACGATAACCATGAAATTGCAATTCAATTAATTAATCTACCCCTTCTAACAATCCTAGATCCCCTTTCAACCCTAGAAAGGAATTTAGCTACTCATAACGATATAAACAACAACAATAATAATTAAAGTAAACATGATTAACAATATGAAAGGAAGAACAAAGAATAATTAAGAACAAGAAGACAATTAAATTAAATAACAAAGAAAGATTGAAGAATACCGATTACAAGTTGAACTAAAGACAATCGTCTTTGATGAATAAAATCCGGAGGAAAAGTAAACTAATTAGGGTTTCTGAATTAAAGCCTAAAAGTATTCAAAAGCATAAGAAAGCATATCTAATTATGAAAGACGAGCTTTCTTTTTATAATACAAAAGATCTAATTAATTAGGTTAAAGTTTAGGAAAATATAGAAATCCGCCGAAAACATAGGTTGCTCGATCGAGCAACATGATTCTGCTCGATCGAGCAAGAGAACAGTTCGACTCGACCGAGCAATGTAGGTCTGCTCGATCGAGCAGACCTTCTTTTGGCTCGTTCTCCACTTTTCTTCATTTCTTCTCTTTCGATTCCCTCGATTCCGTGCCTAGCTTCTACGATCCAACTCCGCCATGCTCCATATCATCTCAAAAAGCTCCAAATGCATCCAATCTGCATTAAAACATAACAAAAGCGGCAGAATCTATATTCTAGCTAAAATAGCATAGAAATAAGCAAGGAAAGACGGTAAATCGAGTTAAATGCGTCTAAGGGAGGCATAAAATATGTATATAAATAATGATCATCAAACTCCCCCAAACCAATCCTTTGCTTGTCCCTAAGCAAAGCAACCAACACATACAAAGACAAACATACAAATGGTGAATGAAAAACTCAAAGCTAATGTTAATGCACATACAAATCCCCAAGCTATCCATATCTATAACAAAGTAATGACCAAGTTGTACCAATAAAACAAATTCAAAGGCACGGGAAAGTAGGAAACGCAGCTCATAATCCAAGATTTTACATGATACCGTAGTATAGACAAAAACCAAATACCTTTCAATCTTGCAAGGCTCAATTTGTCGGATTCTCGCGGATTCACTCATGCACTCATAAGTTTATGTAAAGGTGAGTTTTGTGAAGATAGAAATAAAATAGAAACACTCACTCAACTTATGAAACATGCATGCATTCTAATGTGATAGTAATTTCCCCAACAAATACGCATTCGCTATAAAGTACATGAATCAGGACAAAAAGGAAGGCTAATGGGTGAAGGTAGAAATGGGTTGTGCCAAGGCACGTTTGGGAATGTGGGGCTAAGACCGGTAGTCGCAGCGACACGTACCAAAACAAATCTACAAGACTAGCACAAACCAAAACCGACTAGAGAAATCATCTTAAACTTTGACAACACAAGAGAGATATCGATATTGCTCTCTGGAAAATGGATTAGACTCTAGTATAATCCCTTTCATTTTCCCTTGAATAATTCAATGAAGCAACATATTTTTTTTCTTTCTTTTTTTTCTTTTTCTTCTTTTTCATTTTTTTCAAATCAAATCTTTTTTTTTTCTTTTCTTTCTTTTGCTTCATATCTTTTTTTCAACAAAGGGAATAAATGACACAATTGCCAACATACTTGCTACACCCATTTGATATTCTTTTTCAGAAATCCCGACCCAACCATAGTAGACAAGTAGATAAGAAAAACATGCAACTGCGACTGTCCCGATAAGGTAGGCAAGTTCTAGGAATGTAGCTATTATACGGCTTGTAAAACAGGCTACAAAAGGCTCAAATTAGCTAAACATAGAGAACTCAATAATAAGGGTATAAAATCAAGTCTTTTTGGCTATGTGAGGTTTATTTGAACAAAAAGAACCACCTTTCATCATGCACTTATCAAACGAACGCGTATAGTATCAAGAAACGAATGTCACACTTATGCAATTTGATGTTAGACATTACACAAGGAGTACCACACTCAAGCCTAAAGACAATGAGACGAGTTTATTGATGTTCCTGGTCTAGGAAGCTCTAAAGACCTCAGAATTTTAAGTGGTTTACCAACAAAAATTGCCAAATCTAATTAGCATAAGGTATATCAAAAACGGTCAAGACTTGTACTATGAGCTTTGTTTTCAAAAATAGCAAGTCAAAACAATGTACATGGACAACTTATTGGGATTCAAATGCAAAAACAATGCAAATTATCATCATTGTAATTCAACTTCACCAAGACTCGACCTAATAAAATGAAAAACATGTTTTTGGATTTTGTAAATTTTTCAATTTTTATGGATTTTTTCTTTTTTTAAACACACAACTGAAATAAAGACTCAACATAAATAAAGACTCTCCCCCAAACCTAAATGTCACAGTGTCCTCAGTGTGACGCTAACAGCACAGCATCACACAATCAACCAACAACAGCAACCTAAAGGACACAACTAACAAAGGGGAATGGGAGAAATAACTAAAAGATAATACAATAAAAGAAAGTACAAGGATAGATAATACCAGCTTATAAGCATAGCTTCCCCCAAACCAGCTGCAAAATAGGGGGTAGTGACCAGCTGCCACTACTGCGCCTGATCATCATCATCATCATCATCATCATCATCTCCCCGCCCAGCAGCACCAGAAGAAGAAGCCCGAGTTGGGTCACCAAACCCACCAACTGGAGCATCCGGTTGGATAAGAGTATACCAAGAACGACCCAGGCAACCATAATCGTGACTAAACTCCTGAGAAAACTGCTGAGGAGTCACCCCATAATTATCAAACACACCAGTCTCATCACCCGGACCGCGGTAGTAGCTCGGCGGAGTCCAACCAGCAGTGGCATTAAGATCGGTCCGCATGAGGTTCTCCCAAAGTCCCCTCATCACCAAGTCATTGTTTATTCCTTGGTGAATCCTAATCTCCCTCTCTAAAGCTGGATCATAGGTGTAAGCAGGTGGAGGGTAAGGGTAAGGAGCTGGGGTGGGTGTAAAACGTGGAATCGGAGTGGTGGTAGCCTGAGTAGAAGTAGAAGGAGTAATCCGCCGACGAGGTCGACGGTTCTCGGCTAAAGCAAAAATAAGCTCAGGTGGAACCACATAAGAATGAGGGGGAGGGGTAGGTCCAGTCTCAGGATCATGGGTAGACAACCGCTCCGTAGAAGGGAGACGGTTATCGGTATCAGGAAGAGTTATCCACTGGGTCCCCCGTACCCGCCACTGAAATCTATTGTTTCCTAACGCATTTATCCAACAAAGGGTGTGGCGCAAGTACTCCTCATCCACTCTAGGGGCATGAAGGGGGGTCATTGGTGTGTAGTTACGGTCTCCCCCAAACCTAGCAAGTCTCCTAGCCAACTTAGTGACCCAGGCACCACAATCTAAGGAATGTTGGGTAGCGGAAGTGATCCTCCAGAAAGCAAAGCACACCAAACCAACCGGATTAAAATAAAAATCAATCTCATGCATGGGGTTGAGGGTAGAAGCAAGTAATAAGACCTCATGAGAATTAAGCTTACTTAGGTCCTTCCTAGCAAATAACAGGAGGCTAAAGAAACGCAAAAACAACCTCAGACAAGGATGTTGCACATCATTGACCGCCATGGCATTAACACGTGCCTCAGGAAGACCCGTAAATAAACGAAAATAATCAACGGCTTGAAAGCCGGAAGGAACAGCAATAAAAGTATCATCGTCACCGACAGAAAGACCCAAATGATTCGCCAATTCGGCGTAAGTCAACAAAAAGTCCCTATTAAGCAACCTAAAAGACACACTTTCATTGGTCTCGTCCCAATCATAGGAACTGAAAAATTCTAGTGTCAAAGGCCGGTAAGAAAGCTCATTAAGGGAATATAGCCCCCCAAACCCGATTCGGTGAAACATAGCAAAAATGGCATTCCCAAAACCGAGTGAATCAAGAACGTTGGGGCACACACAGCGAGTAGGGTCCATAGGACGACCCATAAGCAAAGCAAAGCGGTCATGCTGCTCTTGTGTGTTGAAAACGATCCAAGGGTAGTCGGGGTTACGCGGAATTGCTTCTATGTCGGGTTGTCGAACGAGACGGGGTGCTCTACGACGCTTACTAGTTCCTTCTTGGCTAGACATAGCTAATTAAAGTAAATAAAACACAACAAACACAACTCTATGCTCAAAAGACGGATTAGCTAACCCTAACTCGAAAAAAATTCAAATTTGAGGTTAAAACGCAAGAAAGACGGAGCAATTAGCAATGCAAGAGTGAATAATTACTAAATAACAAGGCTAGGAAGCAACAACAACAAATTAGAAGCACAAAATTGAAGAAATAAGAAACAAACCCTAGATTCACAATTTGGGTAAAATAAGGGAGCAAGAGGATTAATTTCTTCACAAATTGAGCTTGAAACAAGTAAATTAATGTTTGTTGATGCAAGATTGATGATGAATTGAAGATATGAGTGAGTTTGAGGGAGTTATATGAGAGAATAAGGGTGAGGGAGAGAAGAAAGAGGGCGAAATATGAAGAAGAATAAGAAGAAAGTTGGAAAAACCTGCTTATTAGCCCTCGGGACCGGTTCAAACCGGCCGACTCGATCGAGCAAAGGATCTTGCTCGATCGAGCAACCAAAGAAATCTGGATTTTGGAGTTCTTTGAAGTGGCTGATGTGTGGGATGTGTAAAAACTCGATCGAGCAGATATTGCTCGGTCGAGCAACCCGTGAGTTGCTGATTTTTCTCTTTTTCGATTCCTTTCTCCTTTCTTTCTTTTCGTGTCTTCATTATTAAAGCGATTTCCGATTGTATTAGCTGTAATCACTCAATAAAATCGTTAGATCGCTCCCTCACCGCACTCAATAAAGCACAAATATGTTAACTATCCAAACGAAATCTAATTAAACTATGACATTAATAATTAGGCTAATCGAAAAATAAAATTTACAAATGAAATACAAGTAAATGCCGGGTTGCCTCCCGGTTAGCGCTGGTTTATGTTGGTCCCGCACGACCGTGTTACCTCAAAGTCATGGTGGTTGATCAAGAGTGAAAAGGTCAACGACCTCTCTCACTCCTATAAATGCTCTATCGTAATGGGTCTTTAAGCGTTGACCATTGACTTTGAACATTCCGCCCTTGTCGGTTTGTAGTGAAACCGACCCAAACTTGCTCACCTTGGTATTTGTGAATGGTCTCGACCATATGGACTTGAGTTTACTCCGTGAGCTTCCAGCTTCAGCACTCCTGGAATTTAAGGCGATCTCCAGAGGATCCCTATCCAAACGCACAGGGGGACAATCATTAATAGTTAAATCCACAATATCGACCCTATGACATGTCTCTTCTAGTGGGGGGTGTTTCATTGCCTTATCTAGGTTGAAAGTGATAGTGTCATCCCCCACTGTTAGTGTAAGTCTCCCATTCTTAACATCTATAACCGCCCCCGCAGTATGGAGGAATGGTCGTCCCAAGATGATAGGAATTTGGGTGTCTTCAGCCATATCTAAGACAACAAAGTCAACTGGTATGAAAAACTTCCCTACTCTAACCGGTACGTCTTCTAAAATCCCCAAAGGGTGTTTAATAGAACGGTCGGCCATTGGTAAGGTCATGTTTGTAACAGTAAGTTGACCCATATTTAACTTTTTGCATATAGAATATGGCATTACACTAACACTAGCCCCTAAATCACAAAGGGCTTTATCTATTGTTAAGCGACCTATATTACAAGGAATAGAAACACTCCCTGGATCCTTTAGCTTAGGTGGTGATTTGGATTGCAAAACAGCACTGCATTCCTCAGTAAATGCAACCGTCTCCACTTCATTAAAGGACCGCTTCCTTGTCAATATATCCTTTAGAAACTTTGCATAGGCCGGCACTTGAGTGATCAACTCGGTAAATGCTACACTCACTTGTAAATTCTTCACTACCTCCATAAACCTCACAAACTGTTTATCGAGCTTTGATTGATGTAGGCGTTGAGGAAAAGGAAGTTTAATTACAATGGGCTCGGCTTCTTTGGCTTTGGAAGATGAATTAGAAGGCTTTTCATCCGAAACAGGGGTTGCTCGATCGAGCATAGGTCTTGCTCGATCGAGTTTTGGTGTACTGTAACTTTCAGAAACTTCCCGAGACAAATTTGGGCAGATTTTCTGGGTTGCTCGATCGATCAAGGGGGTGCTGCTCGATCGAGCAACCTCTGTTTCAGCCTTATTTTCGCCTTTTTTCGAACTTTGATCCGCAACTTCCAAGCTTTCATTGGTTGCATCCCTTATCATTTCAGGGCCTTTGTAATGGGTTCCACTCCTCAAAATGATGGCATTGACTTGTTCATGTGGAGGGTGTCCTTGAGGAGGAAGATTACCTGGTTGTTTATGTGGATGTTGAATTGCCAATTGGGCAATTTGTGTATTAACCATCTTATTATGAGCTATTAACTGTGAGATCTGAGCATCTTGCTTTTGTTGGATCATAAGACTCTGCTGCAACATGGCTTTCAGTTCCGCCATATCATTACTTGGAGGTGGTGGAGGTGGAGGTTGTTGGAAGTTTTGGCCACCTTGATTGGAACGGTTAAAGTTACCTTGGAAATTGCGATTCTGAGGAATCACATAAGATGAACCTTGTTGCTGATGTGGCGGTGGGGTAGGATTAAGAACATTCTGACTTCGGTAGGAGAAATTGGGATGCTCTTTTGTCCTTTCATTGTAAAAATTGGAGTAAGGTGTACCTTGCTTAAAAGATTGAAAGGCAAGGACTTGCTCAACCGTACTCATACATTCCACTGCATTATGCCCCATAGTACCACATCGTTCACAGGTTGGCTCTTGTTGAACCATGGCATGAACCGTTTGCTTATTTTCCAAGGACTTTGAAGTTTGTAACTCGGCAATTTTGGCAGTTAATGCCTCCAACTGAGCTGCAACTGCATTATCCGTACCTCCTCTCCTCACATTACCCCTAGGATTCCCATACTCAGCAGTGTGAGTAGCCATCTCATCAATTAACTTCCAAGCATTGGCATCAGTAGTGTTATTTTGGAATCTCCCATTAGCAGCAGAATCTAACAAATTCCTCTGATCATCATATAACCCATTATAAAATTGGTTGCATAAGAACCAAGTATCAAAACCATGATGTGGAACAGACTTGACAAGCTTTTTGAAGCGAACCCAGGCCTCATTAAAGTTCTCTTGGGGACCTTGTTTGAAACTTGTGATTTGACTTCTAATGACATTGGTTTTCTGAGGCGGAAAATATCTTTTGTAGAATGCAAGAGCCAAAGAATTCCAATCGGTGATGCCAAGCGCAACCATATCTAACTCACTCAACCAATCTTCTGCCCCGTCTCGTAATGAGAAGGGAAACAACACCAACTTTATCTGATCTTGTGTCACCCCACCCGTCAAAGGAATAGAGCAACAATAGTTAGTGAACTTCTCCATATGCTTAGCGGGATCCTCAGTAGGGCTTCCTCCAAACATGTTTCGCTCCACCAAAGAGATATAAGATGGACGAATCTCAAAAGTACTATTACCCGTAGTAGGGAGTTGAAATCCCTTGGGAATAGATGCAACGGTAGGCTCCGAATGGCTGGCTAGAGTAGGCATGGTTGTAGTAGGTGCAGAAATAGGTGTATCCTCTTCTAAGGATGGTTTTTCTGCGACGAATTCGGCGTAAACTGTTTCAAGCGTACTCAAGTCTTCCGCTTCTTGAATTTCCTTCCAAAAGTTTTGTCTAGACCGGAGAGTCTTCTCTGGTTCGGAATCGTAGGGCACGAGAACGGACCTAGAACACCTGGGCATAAACAAAAACTAAAGAAAAGGATGAGAACGGTCTCAAGGAACTTAGGTTCCCTGAGACGAAAAAGACAAACTAAGTAGAAACAAACAGAAAACTGTTGCCTCCCCGGCAACGGCGCCAAATTTGATAAGGGTAAAGTCGCGTCTCCTTAATCAAAGTAAACCTAAGTCACAACTAACTAATAGTCAGCGGTAAGCAAGGTATCGAATCCACAGGGAGGCGGTAGTATTCTAATCTGTTAAACTAGGTTTGTCTCTAAGTAACAATTCGGGGTTTGAGATTTGAGTTCTAAACTAAAAGCAATCAACAATAACAATAAATAATAACAATGACAATAACAACTAATAATAATAACAACTAATAATAAGCAATAACTAATAATAAGCAATAACTAAGGTTGAAAACAATGAGATTAAAAGTCTAGGGTCTCAGGTTCACTAGGATTATTGTTCAGGGGTAAGGATGAAATCAACTATCATGCAATAAAGTTATCTAAGGTCACAAGATCGGTCGATTCAATTATGCCCTTTAGATCTACAATTTAACATGCGATCGCTATCATTAAACGAGTTCTATTCAATTATCGTAGCCTATCTTAGTCTTAACCCGGTCAGTGTCAATCCTAATTCGCGAGACTAGTTAATTAATCCTGGCCAGTAATCAAACAACTAGAATTAAAACGATAATCAAACGATAACCATGCAATTGCAATTCAATCAATTAATCTACCCCTTCTAACAATCCTAGATCCCCTTTCAACCCTAGAAAGAAATTTAGCTACTCATAACTATATAAACAACAACAATAATAATTAAAGTAAACATAATTAACAACAATGAAAGGATGAACAAAGAATAATTAAAGAACAAGAAGACAATTAAATGAATAATAAAGAAAGATTGAAGAATACCGATTACAAGATGAACTAAAGACAATCGTCTTTGATGAATAAAATCCGGAAGCAAACTAAACTAAATTAGGGTTTCTGAATTAAAGCCTAAAAGTATTCAATAGCATAAGAAAGCATGAAAGACAAGCTTTCCTTTTATAATACAAAAATCTAATTAATTAGGTTAAAGTTTAGGAAAATAGGAAAAAGTCGTCGAAAAACAAGGTTGCTCGATCGAGCAAGGGTATGTTGCTAGATCGAGCAACCTTCAGACCGACTCGATCGAGCAATTACAGTCTGCTCGATCGAGCAGACCTTCTTTTGGCCCGTTCTCCACTTTTCTTCTTTTATTCTCTTTTCATTCTCGATTCCCGTGCTTAGCTTCTACGATCCAACTCCGCCATGCTCCATATCATCTCAAAAAGCTCCAAATGCATCCAATCTGCATTAAAACATGACAAAAGCGGCAGAATCTATATTCTAGCTAAAATAGCATAGAAATAAGCAAGGAAAGACGGTAAATCGAGTTAATTGTGTCTACGGGAAGCATAAAATATATATATAAATAATGATCATCAGCGTACATTTGCGTGCCAACCATGGAGAGAGGAGCTCTCTTTTATAGCACAAAAGGTGAAGATTTTTCGGACTGCAACAACGATGAACCACCTCTTAGAAAAGGCGCTACACTGGCCGCGTTACTTAGAAGAGGCGCAACAGTTCGTGCGCATGTTCTAAGGAGGTTTCCTCCTCTACGAAGAACACGCGTTATTGCAGATTCCAAAGGGAAGAGATCAAGTTTTATCTTATTAGATAGAGATTGATTTTCGTGTCGAACTCTTACCATAATAAAATATTACTTGATGTTTCCAGAATATTTCGTCTCGGAACTAGACAGGATCCTTCAAAGGGAGACGATTTTTTACCCGGACTCAGAACCGAGTCTAATTAAATGTCAAAAAGACAGTATTGGCACGTACATGACGATAAAAGGGGTGACAATAATGTTTGATATATCGTCTTTTAAACCGACTTACAAAATGTCATAAATCGCGACATAAAGCTAACAAGCACATCCGATTATCATCAGGTGGCTTTTGGGAGGTGCAGATTGAGGTATTTACAAAGAGACTGTGTTAAATTGGTGGCTTTAAGCTCAATTTGCGTAGCGTGAGGTACCGTTGGATTTTGGCTAGTTTTGATAGTAATTTGTAGTGTGGTTTTGGGTTTTATGATTAAGAACCTTAGTAAGCGTCACTGACGCTTACTGCGTCACATCCTTAACTCTAACTTGTATGTATTTTTTGTTGGGATGTATGTCAATGGAGTATTGGAGTGACTTAGATATGAGTATACCTGGTAAGATAGTGAGTTAGTATAACCATTATTGTGTAGAATGTATCTGATTTAAATGGTATTCATGGAGGCTGGCGAGAAAATGATAAGGACTACTGTTTTTGCGTTATGAGTCATGAGAGGTAATAAATGAGTGTCAGTATTCTGGTAGTAATAAATGTTAGGTGATGATGGTTGTAGTGCGCCAGCGTTTGTGTGATCGGATATGATCTAGGTTACGTGGACATAACCTTATTTTTAAGGGGCTAAGATGTAGTAGTACGATAATTTTGTTAGATAAATGTGAATGCTATTGTGATGCGAGCATAATCGAGAGACTTATAGATTGGACATTAAGTGATATCGAGAAACTTAGATTTACCATGTGTCGAGTTTTCGAATAAGGTTGATGATGTTGGTTATTGTAGTGTGCAAACTTTGAGGATGAAGTTCATTTATAAGGAGAGTAGATCGTAATACTCCGTATTTTTATACGGATCACTCGACCAAGTGTCGCGACACTAAATCGATTAGGGAAGGGGAGGAATTTAGGATGGCTTCTGTTTTGGTGTCCCTCGGTCGAGTAAGTAGGGCACTCAAACGAGTAGGTGTCACTCGGTTGAGTACCCCGAGCTACTCGACCGAGTCGCGGGAATCTGGGCCAGTTTTTTTTTATTTCTTTTCCCTACTTTCGATGGTTAGAAACGGGTTAATATAGATATAGACTTGTGCAGCCATCCTATTCATACCTCACTCATTAAAGACCACCTAAAAATTATAGATAGAGGATCCTCGTCATTCAAGAGCATGGATTCTAGATCTACGCTCAAGATATCACCCTTAAGCATCCAAGTGTTGAGTAAGTTCATTAAATCTGTATTTCTTCCCTTAAACTTCAATATAACAAGTCTTGTAAAAGTTGTCTTAGCATATTAAAATGGGTTTAACATATAATATTAAAGGATTACCTATATTAGACTTAAGTTGAGACCAAAAGATTGAGGGATTACTGTAACACCCTCATACACCAAGGTACCTTACAAGACCCCCTTAGCAAATGGGAGGGCTACCATCTTGGTTGCCCGAGGTAGTAAGCATTACAACAAGAAATAAAAAAAAGACATTTATTAAATAGATGTTTAAAGGTGATTATATAATCAAAGCAGATGGCACACCATCTGACCAAATACCAGATCTACAATAATATTAAGATGCCAAAACTGAAAACAATGTTCAATACTACTACGAGTTCAAGACTCCAACTGACACGCCAAACTGACACACGAAAGCTAGACTCATAAGTGATCTCATCCTCGATCCCACGCAACGCTAATGATTACCTACGATCCATTCCTCAATGGATCACATCGGATTTATAAAACAGTTGAAAATTTAGTATATGCTTACAACGACCAACGTACAAGATAAGCACAAGAGACAAAAGAAACCAGAGGCCCACCGCAGTGGTCACCTCAGTAGACTCACGTTACCAACCTGCTCTACAAAATCACCAATTGACACTGCTCCGCAGCTACAGGCGTCGAACTTCCAACTCGCCATAGCAAGATAACCCGGAACATTACTGTGCACATCCCCCACGTGGCGGGATAACCACGGGGGCGAACTCGGGGTGTGACATGTCTCCCAACAGGATCACCAAACTATAGTAACCATAGTAACATCAACTGCAACTCCCCAATCTCCAACGTCGTCACAACAGTGACCAACAACATCATCGCATATCAAGTATCACAAATAACACATCTATGATCTCATGCCATCAATTAGCATAAACAAATACTGAGTAGGAAACCCTACCTTTTAGCAAATTTCGCTAGCAAGTCAAGCAGTCAAAAGTACTCCACCAAGACATCCCTCCCTATACAATTACAATAACATAATCAACAACAACCCCCCCCCCCCCCCCCCCCCCCCCCCCCCCCTTCCCCAAATCAATTAGGGAAAATCAATATCACATAAACAATGGAAATCAATTGCACACAAGAATACTTACTCCGATGATTGACCAACGAGACAAAAGCTTAGGCACGAGATGATAAAAGGTTTTTGAGGAGTTTTGAGAGAGTTTAAAGTTTAGGGTTTGTGATTAAGAAACATAAAAGTAAATTATGAAAGTTAACTCCTCCTTATTAACCTTTAATCACTCGTCCGATAACCCCTAATCTCCGTCGTACTTGGTCGAGTACAACATGTACCCGGTCGATTACGGCTTACTCGGTCGAGTGCCAATGTCACTCGGCCAAGTACCCATGATCAGAATACCACAAAAATCACCAACCAAATTTACTCGGTCGAGTAGCCTACACTCGGCCGAGTACACCATGTACTCGGTCGAGTAAGCCCTACTCGGCCGAGCCCCCAATACACATAAATTCGGAGTTTACAATCTTCCCTCCTTAAGAACAAACTTCGTCCTCGAAGTTCACAACTCATACTCCTCCACACAAACACCCTACCAACTAACAACACCAGGTAAGACACCACTCACAACACATATGCTAAACATATGTCACAACAGCACATCACAACACATATGCTAAACATATGTCACAGCAACACATAATAGCACATATGCTAAACATATGTCATAACAACACATAACAACACTACGCAGACAATGACGCGAGGACTCCACCAATAACATATCAACTCAACACAACCAACACAAAGTTCCCATCAACAAGTAAGACCAATAAGAAAGCAAAAGTCTTCCAAAAATAATACAATTTATTACATTCTTACCTCCTTAAAAATGAACTTCGTCCCCGAAGTTCACACCCTTATTGCCAACAAGGAAAACCAAGCAGTCACGCGAGTACTACCACCATCACATATCAAGGGTACCCCCAATTACCGTCACAATCCGATACAACATCATAATCCAAAAATTCCAACAATACATACATCGATAAGACATCCGAGCTAACACCGTCAAATGCCACCATCGAAATTTTCACATCCTAACGACATCACACCCACGCAAGTACTCCAACTTCCACCACTATACCAAACACATCAAACTCAACCTCTCAACAAGACCTAGCACCTGATCCACCACGAAGTACTCACAACATCACATACCATTTTACAACATAATAAACCTTAACTTCCACCACCATACCAAATATTAATACCACCACTTATCGTCTTGCAAAATAGTTCTATCCTTTCACATCGCCCAAAATCGATCATCACCGAATAACTAATACCGCAACGCCCCACTCATGCCTATAATAATACCTCAACTGCACAACTGACTAACAACTATTCACCCAAATTTTATCAATCAAATCACCATACTGTCTAACTATTCCACAACACAGTCACGACAATGAGACGACCCGCTCTCCTCAAACGCTGCTACGCCCTCTAACCTCATTCATCATTAACTCTTATCCATTTACTTTATTTCCCTCATCCCGTCTCACCCAAAATCGCTTAATACTCCAATACCAACACTGCGAATTATACGACAGCCCTTAACGCCATTCATTTTTCACATGACCTAGAATCCACCCAGAAATCCTCAACATGAAACATTAGATCAAACATTTACCACGATTACTCATAACATCCTTCTGAATTCTCGCCATCTCTCGACCACATAACACTCAATCATGATGCGCTCTAACACCATATCTCCATAAAATCCTCCAAACAACCATGAACCATTTACACCTCAAGCACACCGTAATTATATTTCTCGACCTCCTCACACCCACCAAGTCAAAATATCCAAATTCGTACATGGAACCACCATATCAATCAAGTTACTCGACCCAAACTCTAAAAGAACAAGGGACTCAACAATAGCGACCGGTAAATCTTCACCGATTAGGCTGTACTCTTAAATCCACCAGACAATAGCTACCAAATCTATAACAATAAAATATGACCTCAATACACGTGCCCAACACATAATTGCTTCAAGCCCTTAAGACTCGATACTCTAACTGACTCACGGGGACTCGCATTACCACATGACTGACAAACGGACCACCACACTAATGACACCATTACACAACAAAAAAACTATACAAACCAAGATACATAACCTAATTCGACACACACAAACCACCAATACTTCCCTATACACTTGTCTCTAAGCGTTACACGAGGACACTCTCACCTCATTCTACTAATCCAACATACGAGTAACAAGCTTATAATATCACATATGCAATCTCAACAAGAAAGCTAGATTCCAATATATCTCAAACGTCGCCCTCAAATCCACGAAACTACGACACATTACTCTTCTTTTACTCACATATCCACATTCTTGCCACTCAATACTATAAAGGTTAACCCGACAACACAACTAATTAGAAACTACCACCTTCACACCTCACATTCCTTTGCCAACATGAAAACAACCGCAAAACTATTACACTTGAAACTACCTCCACACTCAACTATGACACCTGTCAAATAATACCACAACCTTCGCAAACTTCCTTAACTCAACCATAACAAGTCCCCATCCATCAATCCCTCTCTTCCCGCAAAACGACTCACAAGGTATTAAGACAAATACCTCAAGATAGCTACCAAATAACCACAATAAGCTCTCACATTTCCTTTTGAGACTTAATAGCTCACATTCTTTCTTTAGTCTTACATCCTCATAAAGGTTTCACTAACGACTAACAACTTTAACTAAATATTCATTCATAGTTTCTCATTTAAATCTCTTGTCTCCCAATTACATCCACGCAACACTTCAGACTGCCAAATTCAAAAATAACGATATTCTAACAATACACCACCAAATACTCATACATCCCACACAAGCCACTACCTAGATTACTTCCAAAAGTCACAATTTTTCCACCTCACTTTCCACAACATCATCATCGATTACTAACCGACAAATTCCTACAAAACAATATCTGCCAATATACATATATCATATTATTTTATCACAAAATCATTTATCAACCCATTCGAAAATATTATCACCTTTTCTTACTCTTTCTTACCAACTATGTCCTTTGTATCTCTATCACTTACCTCGAAATATGATCCTCCAAATATTACTCTTCTACATGACTATTTTCAACTCATAATTCCCAATACAAATCATTTCATAAAGTTATAAATATCATTCAATTTACGCTATTCTATTGCTTTAATTATTCCTTTGCTTTACCAATTCGCTATTTATACTTCTTCCAATTCACATCAATTACAATTACTCATTATCCCAAAGATTCACTCTCACTATCTCGTCCTCCAATAACGCGACTACCTTCTTATTACCTCAAGATTCCAAATTCAACAACACTTCGCTACACCCTTCTAATCATACACCATAATACCTTCCTTTAATATAGTCCCTCCGATCCAGACCAATGGTAACACTTACTATAAACGGACAATCCACACTAATGGTAACATACCTTATTTGGTCCACAACATTACTATATTATCCTTATTCTCATTTGATATTTACACAAAATGACATTACATGGCCCACATATCAACCCCACAATTAAACCCACAATTACATGGCCCACCTACTTTTTCCCTTCTTACCCCTCTTTTTTCCACATTTTATTAAATACTCCATTTTCCACCATGTTACCCTTGGTATGGACCGGAGGGAGTACTATTTTCCTTTATTTGTTACTAATTTGTCCAAACAAATAACGAAACTCATCATATATTATTATTATCTCCTTAGCATACCTCAAAACGATACTTACCTCATATCATACTTCCATAATATTTCATCTCCACAATTGTCTCTTAGTTATCCGGCTTTCCATCAAAACAATATCCAAGTTCTACTTACACATCAAACGGACTAAGCTCTCTATGTACCATCATCATTACATTCTTCTATATCGGTCATCATCACATAATATCCCGAATCAACTCAAACAGCCTCATTTTCCTCTATATCTTACACATATTCTTCTTTATAACCATTCATATCTCTCTCCTCAATCCTCAATTCATACATTACCATTCCCTTATTATCATTTGATCATATAAACAAACACCTCTATATAAATTGCTCAATACATAACATTATTACACATCTCACATCACAAAACCAATTTTATCTCCCCCTCACAAGGCTCCTCAATCTATCCTTCTTAACCATACATAACCACACCCATTTCTCACAAAACAATGCAATCATGGGGAACATTATTTACTTATAGGATCCTTCGAACTCATTCACGAACCCAATGTATACTTGAAACATATATCAATGATACACTATGACTCAACACGATGACACCTTCTCCGCTTATATTAGATACAGGACGACTAAGTACATAACTTAACACAACCATCTATTAAGAAAACAATATCACGACTCTCCCGCTGTGGCGAAGCTACTCGGTCGAATTCAACTCTCTCGATCGTACTCAAGACACTCGATGGAGTACACACACTACTCGATCGAGTAAGACGCACTCGGTCGAGTCACACACACTCGGTCGAGTATCAACATACACTCAATCGAGTGACCTAAAAACAACATTCGTCACCATATTGAGGAACTTTTGCTCAGTCGAGCCTCATATACTTGGCCGAGTGTCACTATGCGCTCGGTCGAGTCACTATTTTCCGCATAAAAACTTTCACCTAAGCTCCTAACACTTGATCGAGTGTCAAGGTGCTCGGTCGAGTAGCCCCTACTCGGTCGAGTACCCTGGCCCAGTCGATCGAGTCAGGCAATGATACAACCCGATACAACAATTACTCATGCATACTGACATACATAACATATGATACTATTTCTCATACTTCACAACTATTTAAATGTTCTCATCATCTCAATATATCAATATCAATTAGCTCCAAATCATACTCCATTCAAATATGCCATATTTCATAAATATATTTCGTGTTCCTTGTGCAATTCAATTCTTTCACATGTACATATATCACACACGCCATACATACTTCATATGCATAACATATGGTACAACCATAATATACTTCTCATGCCTAAATCACATTTAGTTATTAGTTCATATGCATCTATACATGCTTCACATAACCATAAGTAATTCATATACGCATTATTACCAACGATAAACACATTCTTCATGCTTATAATCACAATTATTCAATTCATATTCTCATAATCACATACATAACATAATCTCATGTAACGCATACATACAAGATGGTCGTTAACAATAACACATTTTCATGCCAAAATCAACATCGTTTAACACATTACATCGCGTTCATGCTCATCATATTTCAAGTACATCACATAATCATGCCACACCTCATGTGTTTCATATCTCATCACACCATTCACGCCAATCTCATGCGATACTAACATGCCACAATTCATCTCTCAACTCTATTCCACATCCATCTCCATTCCACATATTTTCAACATGCAACATATTAACAACATCAAATACACATAATGCCCCGACACTTCCCATAGTGACCAAGTAAGAGCTATAAGGCAAGAGTGCGATTTCGAGACATCTTCCGAATCTTTGCGGTAGCTCCCTATGACTCCTACCCGGGTTTATTTTAATACACTCTTCAAATTCATTGGGTTCATTGGTTTTAGGTTCCAAATAAAATCGATCTCTCTGATATCACTTTGTAACATCCCCATACACCAAGATGCCTTACAAGACCCCCTTAGCACATGGGAGGGCTACCATCTCGCTTGCCCGAGTTAGTAAAGGAACGACATTTATTAAATAGATGTTTAAAGGTGATTACATAATCAAAGCAGATGGCATACCATCTGACCAAATACCAGATCCACAATAATATTAAGATGCCAAAACTGAAAACAATCTTCAATACTACTACGAGTTGAAGACTCCAACTGACACGCCAAACTGACACACGGAAGCTAGACTCATAAGTGATCCCATCCTTAATCCCACGCAACGCTAATGATTACCTACGATCACCTGCTCACCATTCCTCAATGGATCACATCGGATTTGTAAAACAGTAGAATATTTAGCATATGCTTACACCGACCAACGTACAAGATAAGCACAAGGGAAAAGAGAAACCAGAGGCCCACCGCAGCGGTCACCTCAGTAGACTCAGGTTACCAGCCTGCTCTACAAAACCACCGATTGACCCTGCTTCGCAACCACATTCGTCGAACTTCCATCTCGCCATAGCAAGATAACCTGGAACATTAATGTGCACATCCCCCACGTGGCGGGATAACAACGAGGGGCGAAATCGGGTTGGTGACCAATCTCCTAACAGGATCACCAAACCAAAGTAACTATAGTAACATCAACCACAACTCCCAAATTTCTAACATCGTAACAACAGTGATCAACAACATCTTCGCATATCAAGTATCACAAATAACACATCAATAATCTCATGCCATCAATTAGAATAGACAAATACTGAGTAGAAAACCCTACCTTTTCGGAAATTCCGGTAGCAAGTCAAGCAGTCAAAAGTACTCCACTAAGATTTCCCTCTCTATACAATTACAATAACATAATCAACAACAATTCCCCCTTCCCCAAATCAATTAGGGAAAATCAATATCACATAAACAATGGAAATCAATTGCATACAAGAATACTTACTCTGATGATCAACCAACGAGACAAAAGCTTAGATCTGGTTGTAGATACCTTGTTTCTACACCTTTCGCCAACCACCCAGTGATGATTGGGCCGCATGTTTGGTACGCGAAACGATTTATGACTGTTCGTAAGTTTATCGTCAAGTGATAGCTCAAACACTTATGTCTGCCCCTTGGTCATCATCTACGCATCGGTACGGTCGTTTTGACAGTCATTAGAGTTCATTTGGAGTCCGGGTTGAAAACCGCTTCATTTTCTAGAAACCGTTTTAAAACTCTGGGTCGGAACACGCGGAAATATTCTAAGTATTTAATTAAATCTTCAAATTTTATCTTTTTTTATAAAATATATCTCGTATCTTTTAAAAGGGAATATAGATCTAGCACAATTCTTCTTCCGCAGTAGGGAACCTCTGGGGAAGAGGTGCAACACTTGCTGCACCTCTTCCCCAGCCGTTTTCTTTGTTTTCAGAATATTTTCGAGATAAGTTTGTGTGGTTCCCAAACTCTTCATATTTTCGGCTATAAAAGGAGATCTTCGTTCTCACTTT
This sequence comes from Heliosperma pusillum, assembly GCA_022085475.1. NCBI lineage: Eukaryota > Viridiplantae > Streptophyta > Magnoliopsida > Caryophyllales > Caryophyllaceae > Heliosperma > Heliosperma pusillum. The sequence continues at coordinate 24,094 of JAIUZE010010450.1, forward strand.
TAAAGCACGCGAGTGTTCCGCCCTTTCTCTTCTCTCTTTGTATTCTAGACCTTGCTTTATGCTATCAACATCTACGTGCTTGATCAATCAACCACGTAAGCTTAGATCCTTCTGGGTACCCATCACGTTTGCATTTGATCGACCAATTTGACCAACTACACAACTAATCAATCAATCAACTTAATCAATCCTCTTACGAGGGCACTCACTTTACATACTCGAGTCGAGCTATCGCTAAAACGTGAACTTAGTTAATCTCGTTTCGTCAACATGTAATTAATCATGTACTTCTTCTTACGAGGGGTCTTTCTTTAATCAAACTTGTTGTTGCGCCTTTTCTGGGTTGGTTTATGTCTCCGAACTTCCTTTCTCGCTTCGACGTAGCTTAATCATGTAATTAATCGACTACTAATCATAATATCGCCCTTAATATGTCCTTTTAATCTTTTAAGCTTTTCCTTTTCTTCAAACCTTTATTTTGAATATATTTTCGACATAGATCATGTAAATCATTGTAATTTCTTATTCATATTAAATTATTGTGATTGTATGATTGTCTCTTCCTTACATGCAATTAATTCTAAATCCTAATTTGACATAATTAAATGTTAAATTACATGTTCACCGACATAGTCTAATTCACATGCTAGGATTAAACGTGGATGTTGCATTGCATGCATTTAATCGATGACATATCAAGTAGGAACGATTTCCCTAATAATTAGTAGAGGCCACTATCGAGGCAGGCGGGATTAGGTATTCGATTAAAGATCTTCCTAATACGTACCCTCACCCCTTACTCTAGATCTCTGTGAACATCTGTGTTCATTTGCATCCACGAGAGTCATTCTAGACATAGAATGTTAAGGGTAACGAGTTCTTAGTGTTCATGTCATTACTTTGTGTCTTGACATGGCATAAAGTATTCGAACGGTTCCAATTTCCCACAAAATTGGTGGCGACTCCACAAAAATTGGTGGCGACTCCACAAATGCGTATCACTACGCTTTTCCCTCGTTTCCATCCCGTGTGCTCCCCTCCGTGGTTCCCCGTGTACCACAGTTCGGCAAGGATCCACGATCCGTGTATCACAGTTTGGCGACTCCGCTAGGGAAAATACACATACGTGTTACCTAGGGTGAAACTTGAACAAGGTTAGGGAATAGTTTGTACGAGACAATTATCAGTTTTCATACTCGACCTTCTTAGGTCGTTTTATTCGGCCTTCCTAGGCCCAACACAACCCGTTTCGACCAATCGTCCTGTCGGGACGGTCCAAATTCTTATATGGGCTTAAGGATGGATATCGATTCACGTCAACTATACCGTGGTACATACTCATGTTAGTATCAAGAGCTTTCACTACTCGAGGAAATGGACTAGGAACTGATCTTACTCATGTTTGGCGTGGACCTCTCCACAGACCCTGGGTTTGATTGCTTGGTATGGCAACCCACCTTTTAAACCAAAACCATTTTAAATTCACTCATGATACCGTTATAATGCCTATATTAATGTGCATAACCCATACGTGATCACCATTTTGTAAATAAAACCATGACAAACTTTTCAAAACAAAATCCTTTTCAAAACGGTAAAACATTTTCAAAGGTGGCGTAAGGTAGCGCAAAATGAGTCGAAACTCTTCCAAATATTCAGTCAAAATCGTCTTTGAGTCATCACTCCTACAACCACACTACGGTTGTCTAGACAAACAGTTTAAATCTTATCATTTTCAAAACTCACTTAGCATAGTGGCACACACCCACTTCACAAGTCTAGTCATTCTCCAATTCAAGTCATCACTCCTACAACCACACTACGGTTGTCTAGGACAAACATTTCAAAACCTGTCATTTTCAAAACTCACTTAACACAGTGGCACACGCCCACTCCACAAGTTAAGTCATTCTCCAATTCGAGTCATCGCTCCTACAACACACTAAGGTTGTCTAGGACAAACATTTCAAAACTAGTCATTTTCAAAACTCACTTAGCACAGTGGCACACGCCCACTTCGCAAGTCGAGTCATTCTCACTTCGAGTCAACACTCCTAAAAACACACTACGGTTGTCTAGGACGAACATTTCAATACGAGTCATGTTCAAAACTCACTTAAACACAGTGGCACATTCCCACTTCACAAGTCGAGTCCGTTTGAATAAGTGTGCTAGAATGGTTGGTCAGTGATTTGATCCGTCTTCGGTCTCTTGCCTCAGTTTTCAAGATGTCGGTAACTAGTCGAGCAAGTGTTCATCTACCCGAGCAAAACCCAAATGGTAATGATTTGGTCCTAGCTGCACTCATCCGTCTCCAAACAAGTCAAGACCAAGCTTATGCTCGCTTCAATGCCATTGAAGGTCGAATGGTTGCCAATGAAGCTAGGCTTCCTCCTACATGCATTCCTGATGCTATTGTGCAAGATAACATTCCACCCTTTATGGGACAACCAGAAATCGATCCCCGGCCAGTTCTTACTGAAACAGAAAAGCGACTCCAGTACTTGGAGGAGCAACTAATGTACCTCAAGGGAGATGACATCTACAGGGAGAATAATCCCAAATATGAAGCCGTAAGTACTCAATTGCCAACCAACTTCAACATGACTGACACCCCAAAGTTTAAGGGGCATGAGAACCCTTTAAATCACATTCGTGCTTTCAAATATTACATGTATATCAAAGGCATCAACCCAAGATGTTGCTAAGGATCTTTCCTTTATCTCTCGACAACATTCCTAAGCAGTGGTTCTATTCACCGGAACATAAGAAAATCACAACCTGGGATGATGCTGCAATTGAGTTCGCCAAGCAGTTTGGTGACACTGCTGAAATTCAAGTCAACATGCGTACTCTAGAGGTTCTTACCCAAAATGATAAAGAAGGTTTCACCAACTTCCTAAGTAGGTGGAGGAAGACTAGCACACAACTTGTTGAACGTCTAGATGAAGCTACTCTTGTGGAAAAATTCGTGGACAATTTGAGACCCGTTTATGCAAACCACTTGAGATAGCAAAACATAAAGTCTTTCAAAGATAATTCTAAGAACAAGAATTGAGAACAACATCTGAAAGGGGCTATTTGTCTTCACTATATTAGCATTTGTAGTTTTTATTAGTCACTTGTTCTACTTTTTTTCCCTTAACTAGTAGAATAGACTCAAAATACTTTAGGTCGTATCTCTTTAATGTAGATCACTCGACCTCTTAGAATAAGCCTTAACAAGGGCGTGCATTTACCATATTTTCCATATCTTGTGGTGCGAAAATTCTTTAATCGTCGTATCTCTAGGTGACCTCTAGATTTGGAGACTCCATTTTTCTACCTGATTTGTCAATTCCTATATTTCATATGACTACCAAACAAATACAAATTGCATACTATGCCAAACAATTTAATGTCCTTACCATGGGTGCTAACAAACTAGCTCACCCGAGGGTCAATTTTTTAGTGCAATCGTGCCTAAAACTATCGAATCAAAAACAGTCCAACAACGACTATCAAATCAAAAACAGTCCAACAACGACTATCAAATCAAAAACAGTCCAACGATGACTTCGAATCGAAAACAGTCCAACAACGACTATCAAATCAAAAACACTCCAAGAACTTACAAATCAAAAACAGTCCAACGACTTCAAATCAAACAACAGTCCAGTAACTTCAAATCAAAAGTCTCAAATATTTTCAAAAATTCACGAGACAAATAAAAAAAATTCAGTCAATCAATACAAATTCAAAATGTCAAAAAAAAAAAAAATCTTCCCAGTCAAAAAACTACAAACAACACAAAATCCCTCGAGTAGTCATCTTTTCACATACTTCAGACGAATCAATTCGCAGTTACCGTGTCTCCATGCTCTTTGGGACAATCCTTTCGTTCATTTAGGTGAGTGAGAGAGATACACAGATCTCCAGTGTCTTCTAACACCATTAGAACCTACCACTCCATTCCACATTTTCACCCTTTTTTAGCATCTAAGAATTCGATGGATGTACACTAAGCTCATACGGTTACAAAAGTATTTTGTTTCTATAGTATTATCTTTGCGTAATTCGCCGAGCTTGTTACTGTAAAGAGGGCAAAACTCATTCAAATTCCCAGGCAAAACACGCCTCGTGTAGCACACGTGCCGCTCATGCGACATGGAATAAAACCGGCCCCTGGCCAGTCCATTTTAATGTCACTATGCTCTTGCATTTTGACATTTGGATAATCCTCATGTCATCAAATAAACTGAATTGTACTTCTTTTTGGAGTAAGCAAGGCTCATGCCATCCTTTTCTAAGTTCATCACAAGCTCTTGCTTCGAACATTTATTCTCTTACTTTTTTTTAACTACGCTTAGGGTTTGATTTCATTTTTTCAATAAATACGAAGGCAATCCTTCACAGGACTCAACCCGTCGTTATTTTAAATGTAAATAGAAGGACATGTGCATTTGCATTTGAAATTCGATAATAAAGGAAAATCTAATCAGTTTCTTAACTAACTTCATCTTGGATTTCCTAATCCTTATCCGGTTCGCTTTTCAAGACGGAAGACGACACAGCCGCCAAATGAGCGCACTTATTGATTTCAATTTCTAGGGGAATCATTTCACTCCTTTTTCTGGTCATTTCATAACTTACACATGTCTGGTCATTTCAAACACTTACACATGTCTAGTCATTTCAAACACTTACACATGTCTAGTCATTTCAAGCACTTATGCATTTCCTTTAAAAATTTTTTTTAAGGGGGTAGTCCGTTTTGCGCTAGTTTAGGACACCAATGCTACATGTAAATTATGTGATTTCTATGTGAGTTCTATGTGATTTTCGGCAGTATAACGACAAAAACCGTCATCTACCAAACCTGTTTTTTAGACTAACTTGCAGGAACATAAAATACCTAACAGTAGAGGCACTCAAAAGAAGCATATACATCAAACTGGAGGCTCTCCCAAAACAAAATCCAAAAAATCTAAAACTGGGGGCTTTCGCCCAAGACAAAGTCAAAATGTACAAAAATAACCAAAATGTACAAGTCAACGGCAAAACAAAGGATAACTAATCCTCATCGCCACTTGGCTCGGCTACAGTCGCCTCAAGAGCGGCGATCTCAGCATCCCTGGCCTCCAACTTCCTCAACAGACGAGCCATCTCCTCTCGGTCCACCAATTCTCGCTCCAAGTTTCTATATGAAGAAATGCCTCATTTCAGTCGTTTAATTTCGAAAATACAAAAAATACAGTAAGAGTGAAAGGAAATGAGAGGTTCATACTCGTCGATCTCGGCCACCTAAGAGTGCCTCGATGGCCGTAGCCCGCAACCGGTTGATCACCCTCGACAACGCTACGTGTTGAGATGGGGCCACCTATATTCAAATAAGGGTCAAATCAAAAGCATTTATATGCAATGAAAATGACAAAAATAGCCAACACCTCGAGGTAAGCTGGGGGCTTGACGCCTACTACCTCGATCTTCTGCACGGATCAAATGACTCTTTAATTGACGATCGTTCATCATTTCTCAAATTAATTCAATTCAAACATCTCGAGGTAAGCTAGAGGCTTGACGCCTGCCACCTCGATCTCAAAAAAATTCAAACAAATCCTCAATTAACAATCGTTTGTCACTTCTCAAATCAATTAAAAAAACTCTTTAATTAACAATCATTCATCACTTTTCAAACCAATTCAAAAAAACAAGCAATGCGGGACACCCACCTTTCCGGACATACAATCAGTGGGCCCATCTTTTATTACCAGAATTTTGCTCGCCACAACCGAGCAGATTCCTTGGAATGATTCAATCCTGACAGAGTCTTCCATATATCAAGTTTCGCAAATTTCTTTTAATATACATGTTTCCCAACGAGAGTTCGCCTGAGGACAGAGACAGGCAGATTCTCACATATGATATCTCCCAATGGCTAGCGAGCTTCACGACGCACCCCAATCAAACGGCTGGCAAGCCTCACGACGCAACCTCATTCGACGGTTGGCGAGCCTCACATCGCACCTCATTCCAAATAAGAAGATGTCTCAGTTATTACTCCTTCTTATGGCTGGCGAGCTTTTATAAGTAGTCTAACGGACTTTAAATGACCCTCCCTGATTGTTGACAGACTTTAAAATGTCCCCGACGATAGGTCCTTCGTTCATAACCCTTCAACCGCCTTGCGTCGTCATATTCGTCAAGTTGTAATCTTCGATTGACCTGATGGCTATACTTTGACTTTTGCCTTGTCCAAGCCTCATTCAAAGTAGGGGCTCTGTAGATACCTTGTTTCTACACCTTCCGCCAACCACCCAGTGATGAATGGACCGCATGTTTGGTACACGAAACGATTTATGACAGTTCGTAAGTTTATTGTCAAGTTATAGCTCAAACAATTGTGTCTACCCGTTGGTCGTCATCTACGCACCGATACGGTCGTTCTGAGAGTCATTAGAGTTCATTTGGAGTTCGGGTCGAAAACCGCTTCATTTTCTAGAAACCGTTTTAAAACTACGGGTCGGAACACGCGGAAATATTCTGAATATTGTATTAAATATTCAAATTCTATCTTTTTTTATATAATATATCTCGTATATTTTAAAAGGGAAGTATAAATCTACCACAATTCTTCTTCCGCAGTAGGAAACCTCTGGGGAAGAGGAGCAACACTTGTTGCGCCTCTTCCCAGCCGTTTTCTCTGTTTTCAGAATATTTTCGAGATAAGTTTGTGTTGTTCCCAAACTCTTCATATTTTCGGCTATAAAAGGACAGCTTTGTTCTCATTTTTAAAGCACATGAGTGTTCCGCTCCTTCTCTTCTCTCTTTGCATCCTAGACCTTGCTCTAAGCTATCGACATCTACGTGCTTGATCTATCGACCATGTAAGCTCATATCTTTCTGGGTACCCGTCACGTTTGCATTTGACCGACCAATTTGACCAATTACACAACTAATCAATCAATCAACTTAATCAATCTTCTTAGGAGGTCACTTTCTTTACATACTCGAGTCGAGCTATCGCTAAAACGTGAACTTAGTTAATCTCGTTTCGTCAACATGTAAGTCTGAGGGTGTAAATCCCGTCTTTTTATTCGTATTTTATTTTATCAATTCATGTAAGATTCATGTCGGGAGTATGTCGAAACCTTTTCAAAACTTCTTTTTATTAGTCTTTTCTTTGTATAATAAGTCATGTTTTATCATATTCTTTTATTTAGATGTTAATCATTGACTTAGATCCTTAATAGTCAGTATTAGTGGGTTTTAGTCTTGTAATTTAACATGTTAAACCACTTTTACTCGAGTCAAAACTCGACAATTAATTACAAACACAAACGAACATTAACTGATTGTGATTCTGGCTTCACAGCCAGAACCCAACTCAAGAACAGACGCAACAGGTGATGCGCCTCTTCCAGAGCGCGCACTTACTATTGCGCCTGTTCCGGGTTGGTTTCTGTCTCTGAACTTACTTTCTCGCTTCGACGTAGCTTAATCATGTAATTACTCGACTACTAATCATAATATCGCCCTTAATCTGTCCTTTTAATCTTTTAACCTTTTACTTTTCTTCAAGCCTTTATTTTGAATATATTTCCGACATAGATCATTTAAATCATTGTAATTTTATTATTCATATTTAATAATTATGATTGTATAATTGTCTCTTCCTCACATGCAATTAATTCTAATTCCTAATTCGACATAATTAAATGTTTAATTACACGTTCACCGACATAGTCTAATTCACATGCTAGGATTAAACGTGGATGTTGCATTGCATGCATTTAATCGATGACATATCAAGTACGAACGATTTCCCTAATCATTAGTAGAGGCCGCTATCGAGGCGGGGAGAATTAAGTGTTTAATTAAAGAGCTTCCTATTACGTACCCTCACCCCTTACTCCAGATCTCTGTGAACGTTCGTGTTCATTGACATCCACGAGAGTCATTCTAAACATAGAATGCTAAGGGTAACGAGTTCGTAGTGTTCATGTCATTAGTTTGTGTCTTGACATGGCATAAAGTATTCGAACAGTTCCAATTTCCCACAAAAATTGGTGGCGACTCCACAAATGCGTATCACTAAGCTTGTCCCTCGTTTCCATCCCGTGTGCGCCCCTCCGTGGTTCCCCGTGTACCACAGTTTGGCAAGGATCCACGATCCGTGTATCACACTGGCACGAGATGATGAAAGGTTCTTGAGGAGTTTTGAGAGAGTTCAAAGTTTAGAGTTTGTGATTAAGAAACATAAAAGTAAATTAGGAAATTTAACTCCTCCTCATTAACCTTTAATCACTCGTCTGATAACCCCTAATCTCGGTCGTACTCGGTCGAGTACGAATTACTCGGTTGAGTGCCAATGTCACTCGACCGAGTACCCAAGACCATAATACCACAAATATCACCAGCCAAAATTACTCGGTCAAGTAGCCTACACTCGGCTGAGTACACCATGTACTCGGTTGAGTAAGCCCTACTCGGCCGAGCCCCCAATACACTTAAATACAGAGTATTACAATTACTGTTTATGTTCATCTTGCTAGTATCTTAGGATTGCAATTTGGGGGGGGGGGTGATTTCTGTATGTTCATAAGTTCATGAGGAATTAACCTAAAATTTGGGGATTCATCTTGTGTTTTTGAACCATGGGGACACCAAACTCTAAAAATTAGGGGTTTTGGGAAAATTATTAGTAATCGGGCAATTGATTGAGGTATAGTGTAATTACATGGTATTATATGTATATAGTTGTCGATTTGATGAAGGAGCTGTCTTGATTGCTTTTTGGCGGGTGTCCTAGCTTGCTTTGGTTGAATTTGCGAAAAGGTAGGATACTTCTCTACTCAATCTTGGTTTGACATGTGTGAGAAGAATTTAAGTTTGTGACAACGACCCATGTTGATTGTATGATGTATGATGATTATTTATTGATGATGACACTATATGTGATATTGTTGGCTTGATATTTGATTTAAGTCATTGAGAGTGTTGGGAACACAGTAAGAGTAACCATATAAAAGGCGTGTGTGTTCAATGGTCCGAGGAGTGGTCGAGAACCACATGATGCCTTGTGATTTGTAGCAAGCATCGAGATGTCTTCTCATTTATAGCAAGCGCCCTTGATTGCGATACAGATTGATTTATGTGATTGTTGTTGGATTCAGTTGCTTAAGTTGCGCATATGTATGATTGCGTGGACATTGTCACTTGTTTTTACTATATGTTGTGTATTGAGTTTCCAATTCCCCCATTGTATTGATGTGTGCACTCTTGTATCAAGTAGTTTTAAAAACTATCTACCGTAATCCATTTGGCAATTTTCGGCCTTATTGTGAGTGTGTTAATGTTTAAAGGTTGCTTGCAGCTCATATGATGATTGATTGGGGCTTATAACGACGATCGTGATATCTACAAATCAAGTCGTGCCTTAGTATTTTGGTCTTCGAACTAGTTTAGACTTCCGCTTATATATTTTGGACCTTAAGTTTTGAGAATGTGAATAAGGATTATAATAATAATAATAATAATAACAACCAAATTTGAACTTTTAATGTTATTGTTTCATTATGATGTATTTAATTTCAAGACCTCGGGAAAATGAGGAAGTAACGCTCTCATTTACCTTGGTCGAGTAAATGGAGATGATACAGAAAGGCCTTACAATTTTTCTTCATTAACCACCTCTATGTCGAACACATTATAACAACCTGAAAATCGCAGCATAAGTAGAAATAATCTTGTTTGAAATTTGTGTTCATTGCTTCTCTAACTGAATGTTCTTCGCGTAACTACCTAAGACTTTGTCAGGTACTTACCGCAGAACCAATAGGCCTTCCACGCGTTGTACATTTCTTTAATCGGAATATTTTTGGTCTCTGCAAGAAGTAGATGGAAATTGTCATGATAACAACGAACCCACTAAAGAAGAGAAATAGCCCAAGTTTAATGTAGCATAACATGGTGAGAAAACATTGAGCGATGATGAAGGTAAAGATCATGTTGAATATCACGGAAATGGCTTGTCCTGCTAATCGAGTCTCTAGAGGAAAGATTTCACTAGGTACGAACCAACCCAAGCGACCCCATGACCACGTGAACGCTGCAACGTAGGCACATATTAGAAATACAACTAAATCAGCATTGCCCTTTGAAAATAATTGGGGCAATTAATAGTTGGGGTTGCTGAAAAATGGAGGCAAAATAAGAATGAGAGCGGAGAGAAAACAAAAGGGAGATTGGAGGGGGGAAATTGCCAACAAAGCAGTCCACTTAATGAACTTGACGAAGCATTAGACGGCTAAGCAAGTTTAGGTCACGTTTTATAGTTTATAATTAAGGTTAGGGGTATTAAAGAGGGATTACAGAAAAAGAGGGGTATAAAGTAGAAAGTGAAAAGATACGTGTGTACACAAGAGAAAAACCCAATAATGTTATATAAGGGGAGGTACTGTGAGATGTCACAAGTCACTTTTCGTCAAAATCAAGAATAGTTGTTAATAAGCAATAAAATAAGGGTTATTTAATAGGAATAATTCATCCCATAGCTCTCCTTCTCACTTTAACTCATCCTATATTTTAACTCATATTAATATCAATAGGTCTTGCTTGCGACGGATCGGATCTTGCGACGGGTATTTTGTGAGAGGAAATGGGTAAAGGGGATAAGGTGGGCACCCCCATGTGCTTCTCCACTCACCTTTGATGGGTATTTTGTGAGAGAATATGGGTATCCGTCTTAAGCTTGCGACAGATAGTGTCTGTCACAAATGAGAATTTGTGTATTAATATGAACTATACACTCGTTTATCTTTTATTAAACTTAGTCTGATTTTGACCTGTTACAACAGGTAAAGCTTTAGGTCACAAGTTAGTGACCCTATTTTTTTTTGTTTTCGTTCATCTTCACATAACTCTCTTATTCATCATCTTCTTTTTGCATCTTTATTATTTTCAAAATTAAAAAAAAAAAAACAAAAATCCCTCAATCATCCCATCCAAACCCACTATACACACCATTAATCAATCCGTCCCCCATATGCATGTCACTCACACATTCATTCAACAGGAATAGTAGACCATCAACATCAACATCAACACGCCATCTTACTCTCTAAAACCATGAAGAAAGTTTTCAACAATGGCGTCCCAGACCTATTAAAATCACCGTTCTTCCTCAAGATTTGTACTTTCATCTTCCTCGGTCTCCGTTGGTCCAATGTCGGCACCTCCACCGTCCTCCTCTCCTTTTCTGCCGCATCAATCGCCTCTCGCTCCTCTTCTTCCGTCTCCCTCTCTCCTAACCTCCACCGCACCTTCAACTTCCCCCCAACGACACTCTCTCTTCACCGCCTCCGCCGCATACGACACCACCTCCGTCGTATTCGTCGTCGCCGCAATCAGGTAGTGATGATGGTGGTGGGGTGGGGTGTAGAGATTGGCGGTGGCAAGGCAGTTAGGATGGTTGCTGTGTAAATGAGGTTTGTTTGTGTTTTGTGATTGATGATGAGAAATGAGAATGTAGGGGATGAAGGGAGAGAACTTAGAAGCAGTGATTATGGATCTTAATATATATATATATAGAGGTGGGTTCAAATGAGTCTCCCCCTCATCTTCGAGTCCTTGATTCCTCATCCAAGCCCTTGGATTAAGAGGATAAAGGGCTGAGATTGAAACAAAATGAGTGGCCAGGATTGTGAGTCACACACAATCCACCCTTCAAACCCAAATATAAAAGCCATTTTTCACTCTATTTCATTCATTTTCACATCACCCACTCTCTTTCTACCTCCCTTCTCTCTCTACTATTCTCTAAAAAAAACCAAAAGAAAACCCCAACCCACCTTCACCCTACACCGCCACCTCCACCCACCCTACACCGCCACCTTCACCTCTCCACCTTCCTCCTCCTTTCCACCTCCCCCTGCCGCGCCACATTCACCTTACACCGCCGCCTCCACCCGCCGCCGCCTCCACCCACCTTCACCTCTCCACCCAAAAAATTAACCACCTCCTCTTCCTCACTCACAAAACCCGACACCCTCACCACCGCCACTCCTTCCGCCGCCACTTCTCTACCGCTATACCACCGACCACCACGCACCACCCCTCTCTCACCTCATCACCCGCCGCCACCTTCCCACCCACGACCACCGAACACCCCCACCTCTACTCCTCATTACAACTCCTGACGACCCCTCCTCTCCCGTCGCCTCCCACAACTTCACCGCTTCGTCTTCTAGATCTATGCCGCCGCTTTACTCTTCCTCTCTCAGATCTGGTTTTTTTCTCGGTAGTTGCATGTGGGTGGTCAGACGGTTGTCATGGGGTGGTCGCGTGGTGGGTTGGTCGTGGGGTGGTTGCGTCGGTTTTGTTTTTCCTTTATTTTTTCAGATCTGAAAACGAGTCACAGTTTTTGTGACAACCAGCTTCTTTTCAGATTCCTTTTTTTATTTTTCAAATCTCTTATGTTTTTTATTTTTGTACTTGATTTCGATTTTTTTTTTTTTTATTTCTAGATCTATCTTGTATTTTTTCCAGATTCACTTTTTTTTAAGATCTCGTTTTTTGTTTTAAAAATTTCTTATGTTTTTTCTATTATTTTAGATTTTGTCTCGTTTTTTTTGTTCATGGTTGCCTGGTTGGTGGATTTTTTTTCCAGATCTAATGAGTCCATCTTTTTTGAGTTACATCATTTTAAAAAAAAAAGGGTTAGAAAACCATTACCATTTCAGATCTTGTTTTAAGATCTTGTTTTTTTTTCCTTAAATTTTGTTGGTTGTTGGTGGAGGACCAAAAAATCACAACCATTTTAGATTTGAAAAAAATGGGTAAAACAGAATCATCTACCACCATTTCAGATCTCGTTTTTCACTATTATGTACTAAAGTTTCACTATTATTTACTAAAGTTTCACTATTATTTACTAAAGTTTCACTATTATGTACTAAAGTTTCACTAGTATTTACTAAAGTTTCACTAGTATTTACTAAAGTTTCACTATTATGTACTAAAGTTTCACTATATTTACTAAAGTTTCACTAGTAACTAAAGTTTCACTATTATGTACTAAAGTTTCACTAGTATTTACTAAAGTTTCACTATTACGTATTAAAGTTTCACTAGTACGTACTAAAGTTTCAGTATTATGTACTAAAGTTTCAGTATTATGTACTAAAGTTTCACTATTATGTACTAAAGTTTCACTAGTATGTACTAAAGTTTCACAATTATGGACTAAAGTTTTACTAGTATGTATTAAAGTTTCACAATTATGGACTAAAGTTGCATTAGACTAAAGTTATCTTAGTAAGGACTGAAGTTACTTAATTAATGACTATAGTTACATTAGTATGGACTGAAGTTACACTAGAAAAGACTAAAGTTACTTAAACATGAGTTACATTATAATTGACTAAAATTACACAGTTAATAAATGAAGTTACACTAATAAAGTTTAAAGTTACAAAAATAATGGTTGAAGTTACAATCTTAATGACTAAAGTTAGCCTCATAAAAAGGCAAAAATCACATAAACTTATCTTAAAGTTACATAAATTTAAATTTATATACTCGAAATCACATTTTATTTTGAAGTTACACAAATAATGGTTGAAGTTACACTTTTAATGACTAAAGTTACCCTCATAAAAAGGTAAAAATCACATAAACTTATCTTAAAGTTACATAAATTCAAATTTATATACTCGAAATCACATTTTATTTTGAAGTTACACAAATAATGGTTGAAGTTACACTCTTAATGACTAAAGTTACACTCATAAAAAGGTAAAAATCACATAAACTTATCTTAAAGTTACATAAATTCAAATTTATATACTCGAAATCAAATTTTATTTTGAAGTTACACAAATAATGGTTGAAGTTACACTTTTAATGACTAAAGTTACATCATTATGTACTCGTAATGTAGGTGAAAGTCATTAAAACCCACTCATTTGGTTCTAATCTTGTCCCTTCATTTTGTTCTAATCTTGTCCATTCATTTTTCTTTTAATCTTAGCCTTCCATCTTGTTCTAATCTTGTCCCTCCATCTCTTTCATCCAAAGGGCAAGATGAGGACTCATGGACTCAATTTTAAAGGTGGACTCATTATAACTTGACTCTATATATATATATATATATATATATATAGGCGGGATCTCGTGAGTTTAGTTCTTACGGTGAGTTGGTACTCACAAATCCCAGCCATTGAATGAGAATAAATACACGGCCAAGATTGAATCTAATACTTACAGTACTAACAAAAAAACATAGAGCACGACATAGAAGCTTGTCTTGAAATTAAACAAAAATTAATTATCATCCTCCCAGTAACCCCTCTCTCTCTCTCTCTCAACTGAAAAAACCAAAATCACATGAAAAAAATTTGATTAAAACCTAGAAATCCAAATCACAGGAAACGACATATGCATGTGCTCAAGGTATTAGCTAATTAGTAACAAAAAAAAGCAGCACTTCGTAACTATGAAACACAACAACCTGAATTTGCGTATTTTCATTGTAAAGCACTTGAAATCGCACCCACTTGAGATTGAGTTTGATGGACTTCTCCGGTGGTGAAGGTGCGAGCCATGGTTAACCAAGTAGGCTGCCTGAGATTGGTGTGAATTGGTCTTGAGTTTCGGTGACGTGTTTAGTATTGATGATTCAAATGGTGGTTGATCGGTGACGCAGATTTGAATAACTTCGTAATTAAGTGAGATTAAATTAATTTGATGAAATGTAAAGACCGATTATATTGAATTTTGAAATGTAAGAAGAAGTAGTAGTATATAATATATTACTTGCTACTCCATGATGAATTGAAACACTAATGGTGGTGTACTGGTGTTTGTGTTTATGCTTCCTCTGAATATTGGAAATTAGTGGTACAATAACGGGAGACAATTTTTGTCAGTTTCGGCAATGTACATTCAATTGAGAAGAATCGATCATAATTATAACAAGCAACCACCTTTTTCGATCTAGAATCACACTAGAGTAACATTGGTATAACACAAGAGTGATAATAAAGCAACCCAAGAATCACACTAGAGTAACATTAGAATAACATTATAGTAACAATAGACACAAGAATAACCCTAGATAACATTAGAATAACATAAGAATAACAAAATAATAACACAAGAGTAACATTAGAATAACACAAGAGTAATAATAGAGTAACTGTGGTGTTATTGTAGTGTTATTCTTGTGTTATTGTTTATTGTTACTGTGGTGTAATTGTGGTGTTATTGTATTGTTAATATACGGTTATTCTTGAGTAACTGTTATTGTGGTGTTATTGTGTTGTTACTGTGGTGTTATTGTGATGTTATTCTTGTGTTATTGTTTATTGTTCTGTTACTGTGGTGTTATTGTTTTGTTATTGTTACTGTGGTGTTATTGTTCTGTTACTGTAGTGTTACTGTGGTGTTGCTGTGGTGTTATTGTAGTGTTATTGTAGTGTTACTGTGGTGTTATTGTAGTGTTATTCTTGTGTTATTGTTTATTGTTTTGTTATTGTTACTGTGGTGTTATTGTATTGTTAATATACGGTTATTCTTCACTCTTTTAAGTTAAGTTTGATTCAAGAAATGGCTATGTTGTCGGGCTGATGAATCAACAAATAACGATCGTGAAAGCAAGTGTGGTTATTAGGATACGAGTAGAAAATCCTTCAATAGTATGCAAAAAATATTCATCAATGAATAAATTAAGATTCTATGAGCTTTTCTCAACAATATTTTTCTTTAAGCATCCTCATATATAGTTTATACTCCATATCGCCAGATATATCTTACCTCCACCACCCGTCACTGGAATCTCCCCCGGCCGCTTCATCCCCCGCTGTCGGACCGCTCAACGATCGGATTTCTTAAAAAGGTGAAATTAGAATCACATAACTCTAGAAGATAAAGAAATATTTCACAAAATATTGCCACAAAAGACCAACTCGAATGATTTTGATTCATAAAACGTCATTGTCGGTCGAAATTACTACACCAGCGATGAAGGTGATTGAGATGGTTGGACGATGGTGGTGATGAATCGAAGAAAGGAGCGAGCATAGGAACATGGCTGGAAGGGAGCCAATTCAGTGATGTTGGAGTGCCACACCGGCGTGGTAGGTGTCGGAAGTCCGACGGTGATGAATCTGATGATGGAGAAAGATGATATGAAGTTTGATGATTTATGGTATTGGGCTTTTTCTTTCCTGTTGAGTGAAGTGCAAAAGTGGTTTTTAAGCTTTGATTAGTAAAGTCAATAAATAGCAGCCGTTGATTTAACTTCATTCAATGGATGAGATTTTATTAGTACAAACTCACCGTAAGACATTAGACTCACAAGAACCCAATTCTATATATATATATATATATATATATATATATATATATATATATATATGAGTATTTTGTCAAACACTACCTATAATTTAGGTCACTTTGTGAGCAACTACCTAAAGTTTTATTTTTTGTCAAACACTACCTAAAATTTAGATTTTTTTTGTTAAGCACTACCAAAGTCAATATTGATGCATGAAAATGTGAGAATAAACGATTTTAACTTGTCGATATCATAGTTTTGAGTTTATTTTTGCTAAAATATATGAACGCATAAACTAAGTTAGTAAGTTTCATTATATTTTACGCAAAATTACTTCAATTATCGTCGGCCTTGATTATCCATCATTATCTTGTCCTAGTGATATGAGCTTATTTTTTTAAAGAAGAAGCTAATCATTTATACACGTTAGCAAAATAAACTTCAAGGCTATGATAACGGCACCCTAAAATCGCTTATTTGCACATTTTCATGCGTGAAATAGTAATTTTGGTATTGTTTGACAAAGAAGTCTAAAATTTAGGTAGTGTTTGACAAAAAATAAAACTTTAGGTAGTTCTTCACAAAGTGACCTAAATTGTAGGTAGTGTTTGACAAAATACGCGATAGAGGATATTAAGGATATAAGAGCGAGTAGAGAGATATAGATATATATATATATATATGTATATATATATATATGTATATATATATATATGTATATATATATATATGTATATATATATGTATATTTTTTTTTAAGTGTGACCTGATAAACAAGTAGTCGGTTACCTGGTTTAGTGAAAGATAAATGAATGTATTGCTCAGATTAGTATGGCTTAAACTATATGAAGGATTAAAATAAGAAGAAGAGGCATATGATGGATTATTCCAATTAAATAACCCAAATATTTATCCCTTGTCAACCTAGCAGCAATGACTTCAATTTTTATCCGATAATCACCTCTATGTCAAACATACTAAAACTCTCAAAATCGCGGGCACAAAAACAAACAATCTTGCTAAAACTTTTTTTTTTTTCATTTTTTAGTTATGTAAGAGCCTTTGGATCAAAATAATATATTTAATTACTTAATTTCACAACACATAACCTCTTTAAGATTTGATGATGTTCAATAATCCATTTGCACCTATTAAAATCCAAACACAAAAACAAATATTGCTTTACAAAAACAATGTGATAATAATTATTCAAAAATGAGAATGGGGGTATACTTGGAAGTTGGAACAAAACATTGATTCCTTGTCACTCGTTATTGTCCAACATAGAAGGCTACAAAAATGAACATAATAAATACACCAATTATTTTGCACTCAAGCTCTAAGGTGAAATTCATCTCTTGAAGCTCTAAAAAGTAGGAATGCCTTGAATTTTTCTCCATGAATCACTTTTATGTTGAACACGCTGAAATTCCCTCCAAATTGCGGCACAAAGAGAAACACATTTGCTTGAACATTATTTTCATTGTTTCTCTAATTGGATGTTTTTCGCGTAACTGCCTAAGACTTCGTCGGGGATGTACTTGCCCCAGAACCAATGCGCCTTCCATACGGCGTACATTTCTTCAATTGGAACATTTTTGGTTTCGGGCAAGAAGAAGTAGATGAAGATTGTCATAATAACGACGAAACCACTAAAGAAGAGGAATAGCCCAAACTTCATGTAACATAGCATTGTGAGAAAACATTGAGCGATGATGAAGGTAAAGATCATGTTGAATATCACGGTAATGGCCTGTCCGGCTGATCGAGTCTCGAGGGGAAATATCTCACTAGGCACTAACCAACCCAAGGGACCCCATGACCACGCAAATGCTGCAACGTATGCACATATTAAGAATACTACCAAATCAGCGTTGCCCTTTGAAAACGCGCCATGTCCCGTTGTTCCATATGTTTTGCCAATGAAAATTGCTGTCAAAATCTGTAAAACAAGGAAATAAATGAACAAAAGTTAGTATAGGATTTGACGGATCAATTTGTTGTTAAAAGTTTTATTTGTAGACGTAAAATAGTAATTTTACCTGACAAATAAACATTTGGACACCACCTTGAAGAAATAATGCTCGTCTTCCGACCTTATCAACAGAGAAAATGGAAACGAGTGTGGCAAGAACATTGACACCTCCGGTGATCACAGACGACATGAGTGCTGCATCATTGCCGAATCCTAGAGTCTTGAAAAGAACTGGTGCGTAAAACATAATCACATTGATGCCAGTCAACTGCTGGAATGAAGGAATAAGCATTGCCATGATAAGTTGAGGTCGGTTCTTAGGTAACATAATGTTCTTCCACGAGTTATCAACTTTCTTGGATTCATCACTCGCCTCAATAAGGTCTTGAAACTCTTCATCGACATTGTCAACGCCTCTGATCTTCTGCAACATTCTTCTCGCTTCTTGTCTCTTGCCTCGGTCGATCAAGGAGTTTGGTGAGTCGGGAAGAACTAGGCCTCCTACGGTCACCATTAGGGCTGGAACGGCTGCAAGTCCTAAGGATAGTCTCCATCCAAGATGACCCTTAATGCTTGATGTTCCGTAATTAATTAGGTTTGCTGCAAGAATACCAATTGTTGTTGCCATTTGAAACAACATGTTTAGAGCTCCCCTCATATTTGCCGGTGCCATTTCAGAGAGGTACACTGGTACAGACTGCGCACATTCGATAAAATTAAATGTTAAAAAATGGTAATTAACAAAAGAACTGTATCTTGTACAAACAATACAAAACAGAGGCAGTATAATTTGTACCTGATTACAAAACCCGACTCCAATACCAAGGAACACACGACCAATAATTAGCATAAGTACATTTTGCGCAAATCCATTGAGCAGTGATCCAACAAGGAAGGTAAGTCCACCAATGAACATTGACATCTTTCTACCAAATGTTTTAGTAATGGCCGAAGCAACGAACGAAGCCACTAAGGCTGCAAGGTAAAGCGATGACGTGAATAGTTGTAAGAGATGACTATCAAATTTGCAGTATGCACTTTCATGGCTTGTTTCCGCGGTCTCCTTCCGATACACCGATGGGAAAAACCTTTTCAGGAATATGTCCATCGACGTCACTCCTCCTGCGATATAAATTATATTACTAATTAGTAGCGTAATAAAATTAACCATAAAGACAATACAAGTTATAGGTAAAACCATCTTATAAGACATTATACGTGGTCTGATAATGTGTTATATGATTGGTTTTTAATTTTTTACAGTTTTAATGTATCGTGATGTATGTACATTTGACGTCTACGTACAAAAATTAATTGTAATAAAAGACGAGCGAAATAGAAACCTGAAATTCCAATGTCATAACCGAAGATGAGACCACCAGTGGCACCAACCAAACACGTGAATATAACAAAGAAGGTGATTCCGCCTTCGTAATTCCTTCCACCCGGTGTCGGATTATTAAAACCTCCCCCTGCCATATCTCACACACAACTTAAACTAATGTATGTTTTTCTAAATTTTAATTTAAATGAGACAATTAAAAAAAATGTATTAAATTCTTCTTTTGTTTGGTGATTATAGGACTTAATAAAATGATTTGAGTGATGTTGGCAATTGGTAGAGGGCATTATATAGTGTTAATAGTGTGAGTTTTTACTCCTTGGTGTACGGAAAGATGTAGTTGTCCACTACTTAAGCTAAAATATATTGACACTTATGAGTTTTATATGCAATTTCCTAGGTCAATAAAATTTCTATATCGGGTAAATTTCTTTTGGCATTAATAGATTAGAGAAAGATGAGTTTTAAAGTTTCTTATGGTTTCCTAATTTTTAGAGTCAGTAAAAACATATCTTTTGTAGGGTGTATTTTGGTCATGTAATTATGTTTTTAAGTAAAAATATTTATAAGTAATATAAATCTCATGTTTTAGAGTCAGTAAAAACATATAAATATTTATAAGGAATAAACTCAAACATTAATCGTATTCTAAATAAATATTATGGGATACGGAGTATAAGTAACCATTACAAAACAAAGTGACACTCATAAAATAATATCATAAATTGTTGTGTGAGACCATTTTTAGATTAATAATTTCTCGTTAACAATATCCTTGACAAAACTACTTAACATGCATATAATACAATGTATTTATTTTAATAACTTAATAAGATAAATTGATAACTTACATATTTTCATATTTAATATTTATTCTAAGATATCGAGTAATCAAAACAAACTAAAAAGTATTTAAATGTTAAGTTCAGGCGTTTCTTCTTTAGAGTTTGTCCGATGTTACATAACGGTTTAATAGAATTTTTTGATAATTAATATATTAATACAACCATATGGCTATCAGATCCAAAAATGATGATATGGTCAGTATTGGCCGAAGCAACAGTCGTAGGGACTGTTACAAAATTCAACAAGGCTTACGGATTTTTAATTCAACTCGGAGTAGGAATCAAATAAGATAATATTATTATTATTAGGCTAAATAAAGGGTTTCCTAAAACCGGTATTATTAGTTTTCCTAATTGTAATAGTAGTATTTTATTTCCTTGTTTATTTAGGAGTCTAGTTTATTTCCTAATTCTGGTTAGATTAAAATAAGGTAAGTCTGTCAATTACAGTCGAGTTAGGCGTGTGAAATAAGGCAGCTAGATAGGTTAATAGCTAGTATAAATAGAAGTCATATGTATTGCTTATTTAGAAGACATTGAATGAATAAATATTGAAGCTTGAAGTATTTTGTGTTTGCAAGTTTTGTAAACATAGGATCGACGCGTTTCATTCTGACATTGTTCTTGTTTGACGCGTTTCAAACATTAACACGATTGATAGCAATAGGTCTTGCGATTCAATCACCATTGTTCGAACTATAGATCTAGTTCGCGCAAATATCTCATTGTTTTGATATCTTTACGGATTTCAAATCAAATATCTCTTATTTCACTATTGTTCTTTATTCTTATAAACCGCTTCCGCAAAATTTCGTATCACTATCTTTATTCCCATATTAGAATGGGTTTTGAATTTTTGAACCCCTACTGAAGACTCGACATAAACTTTATTATATCCCCATATATGTCGCTTAAAGTTAAAAAAGCCTTACACTTCGACTTAACTTAGATATGGAGATAAAGTCAATTTAACACTTGCAAGGAGCAATATGTAGAGACAAGATGATATTCCACAATACATTTTCTCTCTCCAAACGTCTCACCCCATCACAATATTACCTTATTTAATTAACTTTCCTTCATTTTTGTTACATCCTTGAATGAAGAAACTTATATTGAATGGGAGGGAGTATATATTTCTCATCAGCCAACCATGTATATCAAAAGATGTGTATTTTATCTATCAAATATTTATTTTGTACTTTTTTATTAATATTTTAATGAAAAAACTATGTTTAAGTAGGGACGCATGAATAACATATAAACATAGTTTTAAAAAAAAGGCAAGAATTGGATAAGAGTAATTGAGAATGATTTGTTATTCTTTGGGATTGATAAAGAGATAGAGATGTTACGGATGTATGATTGTGCTTGATTTTTTTTACATATTTTATTCATCGGATCTCTTTTTTAGTTACAAGATTTTGGCATAGGGGTGCAAATTGATTTGAAATGAAAAGAAATTGTGATCAAGGATTGATAAAATATGGTATTGTTGAAAGGACGCAAGAGTATGGACAAAGCCACTCGCGCGCCATCGCTTCGCGGCGACACTAGGCAGGAGGACATGTCATGGGTCTGTAACCGATTTGGAAGGCTTTGAAACCGATGAAAGGTTTGAACAAGCCAGCATTTGAAGGAGTCGCCGCCATTCTTATTGAAAATTGGAAATCGTTCGATTATTTATGTCATGTAAAGTAAGCACAAAGCAGAGATGACATAGACCCTCGAAATCGTTTCCTTAGCATTCTATGTTTAGAATGACTCTCGCAATACTCATTGAACATGGATGTTCGCAGAGATTCCAAATAAGGGGTGAGAGTAC
Organism: Heliosperma pusillum; assembly: GCA_022085475.1. Taxonomy (NCBI): domain Eukaryota; kingdom Viridiplantae; phylum Streptophyta; class Magnoliopsida; order Caryophyllales; family Caryophyllaceae; genus Heliosperma; species Heliosperma pusillum. The sequence goes on from JAIUZE010010450.1 coordinate 46,399, forward strand.
GTATTGGGAAGCCCTATAATCAGACGCTCAATCTTGCCCGCTTATAGCTTACTGATGATTGAAGTTTCTTGTGTTTCCTGATTTTTAGAGTCAGTAAAACATATCTTTTGTAGGGTGTACTTTGGTCATGTAATTTTGTTTCTAAGTAAAAATAAGTAAAAATATTTATAAGTAATATAAATTTCATGTTTTATTTCGGAATAGACTCGAACATTATTCGTATTCTAAATAAATATTATGGGACACGGAGTATAAGTAACCATTACAAAACAAAGTGACACTGATAAAGTAAAATCATAAATTGTTGTGTGAGACCATTTTTAGATTAATAATTGCCCGTTAACAATATCCTTGACAAAATTACTTAACAGGCATATAATACAATGTATTTATTTTAATAACTTAATATGAGAAATTGATAACTTACATATTTTCATATTTAGTATTGATTCTAAGATATCGAGTAATCAAAACAAACTAAAAAGTATTTAAATGTTAAGGCGTTTCTCCTTTAGAGTTTGTCCGATGTTACAAAACGGTTTAATAGAATTGTTTAATAATTAATATAATAATACAGCCCTATGGCTATCTTTATTCCCATATTAGAATGGGTTTTGAATTTTCAAGCTTGAAACTTAGACTTATTAACTTGGATATGGAGATAAAGTCAATTTAACACTTGCAAGATAATACTTATTTTAATCACATCAACCTACAATAATACTCTACAATACATTCCCTCTCTCCAAACTTCTCACCCCATCACAATACTTTACCTTATTTAATTAACTTTCTTTCATTTTTGTTCCATCCTTGAATGGAGAAGCTCATATTGAATAGGAGGGAGTATATATTTATCATCAACCCACCATGTATATTAAAAGATGTGTATTTTATCTATCAAATATTTATTTTGTACTTTTTTTATTAATATTTTTATGAGAAAACATTGTTTAAGTACGCACGCAAGAACAACAGATAAACATATTTTAAAAAGAAGGCAAGAATAGGATAAGAGTAATTGAGAATGATTTGTTATTCTTTGGGATTGATAAAGACATAGCGATGGAGAGAACACTACAGATAGAGATGTTACGGGTGAATGATGGTGCTTGATTTTTTTTACATGTTTTATTCATCGGATCTGAAGAGTTAAGAACGATTAACACCTGAGAGGGGGAGGGGGTGAATTAGGTGTACTTTTAAAAATTTCTACTTAACTTGGTTATTTGATAACACAAGCAAGAACAAATAAGTACGAGACTTGAGAAGCTTAATTGAATTTAAGTTCACAAGAAGTAACCGTAGATCTGAGTCACAGTATGAAGGACTGTGACACAGACAAAGCAGCGAGATATGCAATACGTCACAGTATGGAAGACTGTGGCGCAGGCAAAATAACGAGATGATTAGTAAGTAAATAATAAGCAACGGAATGTGAAAGTAAATGAACAAACAAGACGATGTTTTTAAATTGGTTCAGCTTCTACTCTGAAGCCTACGTCCAATGTTATTTTAATGCTTGTTTAGAAATTTACTCAAACTTACTAAACCCCTTACAATGAAAATAACTCCCCAACCAACCCTGGTTGCACTCAAACTTAAAGCTACTCCGCTTCAAGAGTTTATGTGTTCTATCTCACAGGTTTACAGAGTCTTTAATCTCAATCGTTCACTTAATGAACATGGAGATCACAATTAAGACCTAAACACGAGATCATGGAACAAACTTAGATGTCACAGTGTAGCGAACTGATACACGGAGAATTACAGCTCTTTTGAAAAACGATTTGAAGACTTTAAAACTTAAAAACAATTTTGCAAACACTTGAAAACAAAGCTTTAAACTCAGAAATAATTTGCAAAAATTTCTCAATAAATGCTCTTAAAAGTCTTAACAATAAATGAGAAATAAGGAGGTTATTTATAGAAGAAAAAGTGTGTGAAAGATTATAATCATATTTCAAAAGAAATAATCAGATTTGTATGCTTAAGAAATCTTTCCATTTGCAAAGCAAAGAATATCTTTCATAAAGTTTTATGGGAGATAAATCTTTCTATAAAAAATTTGGTAATTATTATCTTCCATAAATCTTTAGGAAATAAAATATTATCTTCCATAAATCTTGGGAAATAGTATTTCAATAAGATTAGCTTTAACATCCAAATACACTTCTCTTGTTTTTCTAATTTAGAGTAAGTCAATCTTTTGAAAATAAGAGTTCTTTATAAAGATTAACACGTTTCACATTTTCCAAAATTCTCCTTTCGTTGTATCAGAAACCACAGTGACTTGCACTGTTGCATGGTTTTGCAGTCACTTGACAAACTAAGAATGTTACACTACCTCGTTTACAACATTTGACTTAGGCTAAGGCTTGCTTCATCTTTGATCATCCTTGCTTGCACCATCCTTGAGAAATAATTGAGAGCTTCAAATGCTATAAATCATAACTAAGAAACAAACCATTAAATGACAATGAAACTTGGCATCATCAACCAAGTGTGGTTCTAACAAATTCCCCCTTTGATGATGGCAAGTTTTAATAATGTGTGAAGCTCCCCCTTAGCCCATGATTGGTCAAACTTTAAGCATTCAATATAAGACATAATTAAACATGATCAAGGTTTGAAGGGTCAATCTACATTAGCCTAAGTAGAGCATTCAATCATGAGGCAAAACATGTTACGGTGAACGCTAGCCTAAGAGTTAAAGGATCACACACTTACACAGTTAAAATACTTCCCCCTCTTGACATCATCAAGAGAAGAACAGCACAAATGACGCACACAGTTAAAGTAGTTCAACAACACACAAAGCATATGTTCTAAGGATAAAAACAAGTAAGGTTTGCAAAAGAATTTATTAAACATCAAGCCAACATGGATTAAGATATGGAATATGAAGGCTAGGAAGGGTTTTGTGGTTAATGATAGCTGAAAAGGTAGCAGATGCAACAGCCACGTACACTGTGGCATAAAACAGAATCGTCTTTTCCTCAATTTCATCAAGATCCATGACAATAATACTCTTCTTCCTTGAATACCTCTGCTTCTTTGAAGGCTTTGAGTTAGAAACTCTTTTCATTTTCTTAATTTGAAGCAAACTTCAAAAGGGTTGGATTATCATCATTTTTGTGGACTATACACAACCCCAACATTTTGGTCATTTCTTTTTCTTGTTCAATCACACTTTCCTCTTTGATATGTACTTTCTTTTGAATTTTCTCAACCTCTTTTTCAACCTCCACTTCAATTTCCTTTTCTTTTTCTTTTTCTTTCCAATTTTTTTTTTCTTCTTTTTTTTTTCTTTTTGATACAGTGGCCTTGACTGTGACAGATATGAAGGACATGCTACATTGAATTTTTTTTTTTTTTTTTTTTGAACAAATGTACTTCCCAACTTTTGGATGTGGCAGCGGATTTGGCAGGAGAAGACATTTATTTCTTTGATCGAACTCGTTGATTTGAATCATAAGAACTTGGAAGGCTTTTGAGTTCTCGGTTTATGGTGGTTGTAGGACGCATTTTGAGTGGTTTTGGTTTTGACGGTTTACTTTGAGAGGGTTAATATTGTGATGAATGTGTTGAGTGGCTCAATGCAAAATCAATTCAAATGCAAGCATACTTATTCATATTCTTGGACCATATTTTTGCATGTAGTGAACTAATCTACAACTAGAATAATCATATGAATGTTCTCAACTCTAGTCAATCATTTAGGAAAATAAAATAACTAGAATCACATGTCACCCAATAAACCAATTTCCAACCGAAGTTTTACAAATTGTTCTCTTTCTAGCGGTTTTATAAAAATGTCTGCAATTTGATTTTCGGTTCTACAAAAGCTAAGGCAAATATTTCCTTTCTCGACTTGATCACGTAAAAAATGATGCCTTATCTCGATATTTTTAGTTCGTGAATGTTGTATGGGATTCTTTGAAATGTTAATTGCACTAGTGTTATCACAAAATATAGGAGTTGTTTCGAAGATAATACCGTAGTCATGCAATTGTTGTCGAACCCAAAGAATCTGCGTGCAACAGAGCGCTGCACTGATGTATTCACTTTCAGCCGTGGATAGTGCAACGGTGTTTTGCTTCTTGGAGGCCCATGAGATGAGGCAAGGACCCAAGAAAGTGGCAATACCCGAAGTGCTCTTCCTATCCACCACACAACCCGCGTAGTCCGCATCGGAAAAACCTACAAGATCAAGATCATAATAAGATGGATACCAAAGAAATAGGTTTTGTGTTCCAACCAAGTACCTAAAAATCCTTTTAACGGCTTTGAAATGTGATTCCTTAGGATTTGATTGGAAGCGGGCACACAAGCATACACTAAATTGTATGTCGGGTCGACTAGCGGTTAAATAAAGTAATGAACCAATCATACCTCGATACATGGTTGCACTAACATTCTTACCATTTTCGTCTTTGTCGAGTTTGATGTTAGAAGTCATACGTGTAGCATAACGTTTAGCATTAGTCAACCCAAACTTACTTAGCATTTCTTTCAAATACTTTTTTTGATGGATCATTATTCCCTTCTCACTTTGCTTGATTTGAAGACCAAGGAAAAATCCAAGCTCTCCCATCATGCTCATTTCAAACTCAGATTTCATTAGATCCGAAAAGTAATTATAAAGAACTTCATTTGTTGCCCCAAAGATAATGTCATCGACATATACTTGCACAAGCAACAGTTCATCACACTGTGACTTAATAAACAATGTTTTATCAACCGAACCACGTAAGAAACCATTTTCCAATAAAAATTTTGAAAGCCTATCATACCAAGCTCTAGGAGCCTGTTTTAAACCATAAAGTGCTTTATCAAGTTTGAAAACGTGGTTAGGAGATTCATTGTCTAAAAAGCCCGGTGGTTGTTCAACAAAAACTTCTTCCTCAAGATAACCATTTAGGAAAGCGGTTTTTACATCCATTTGAAAAAGTTTTATGCCAACATGAGATGCAAAAGCTATAAGCATTCGTATGGCTTCAAGCCTAGCTACCGGTGCATAGGTTTCATCATAATCGATTCCTTCTTGTTGGTTAAAACCTTGCACCACTAGTCTAGCTTTATTCCTTACGATTTCTCCGGAATCATCAAGCTTATTACGAAAGACCCATCTCGTACCAATTACAGTACGATGAGAGGGCATAGGGACAAGATGCCATACCTTGTTTCTTTCGAACTGGTTTAATTCCTCTTGCATGGCTGTCACCCAACATGTATCAGTGAGAGCTACTGTGACATTGGCAGGTTCAATTTGAGAGAGGAATGCATTGAAGGCACAAAAGTTTTGGAGCGATGATCTGGTTTTCATTCCAGAATTTAGATCACTGGTTAGATTTGAGAGAGGGTGAGAGCTTTGGTGTTTCCATTTTTTTAGGACAAGAGTGTTCGAGGCTTCGTTTGGTTCTGGTGTCACAGTGGGCGTCACTGTTGCATCCAGATTGTTTTGTGAGGATGATTGTGGATTAGTTTCTGTTTGTATAAGCTTCTCATTTGCATCCTCATTCCCTCTGGATGAGCTAGCATCATCTTGAGATGAGGGAGGATTAGTTCCCCCTGAATTTTGGCCAGCTTCATCATGCAACAGTGACTCTGACTGTTGCTGAGCCTCATCGACTACTTGATCCATATTATGACGTATCATCCCAATTTCGAAATCATCATCATCATCCTCTTCTTCATCAACCTGTTCATTTAAGACAAAGAGACTAGATTCGTCAAATATTACATGAACGCTTTCTTCCATTTTCATAGTTCTCTTATTGTAAACTTTGTAAGCTTTACTACGGTCCGAGTAGCCAACAAAAACTCCTTCATCACTACGAGCATCAAATTTGCCAAGGTTATCTTTACCATTGCTGTGAATGAAGCATTTACTACCAAAGCATTTTAAATGTGAGATGTTAGGTTTTCTACCTCGTAGTAACTCATAAGGGGTTTTGTTAATGATTTTTCTTATCATGACTCGATTGTAGATGTAACAAGAAGTGTTAACAGCTTCGGCCCAAAAGTTCCTTGGCACTTTAGAACTAATAAGCATGGTCCTAGCCATATTTTCAAGAGTTCGGTTCATTCGTTCCACAACCCCGTTTTGTTGGGGAGTTCTAGTGGCTGAAAAGTTATGACTAACACCATGCTCATCACAATAATCCTCAAATGATGAATTTTCAAATTCGGTTCCATGGTCGGATCTCAAGGAGACAAGTTTCAAACCAAATTTATTTTGGACCTTTTTCATCCAAATTAAAAATTCATCAAATGCTTGATCTTTAGAACTTAAGAAAAGTAGCCAAACATACCTTGAAAAATCATCCACAATGACACAAATATAGCGACTTCCACCTCTACTTACAATGCGCATGGGTCCACATAAATCGATGTAAATAAGCTCAAGAGGACGAGAAGTGCTAACAAACTTTTTGGATTTAAAGGAGCATTTTACCTGTTTTCCCTTAACACAATCATCACATAGTGATTTAAATTCAAATTTTATGTTAGGAATGCCATCTACTAGATCAAGTTTCTTGAGAGTATTTAGTGTTCTAGCATTAACATGACCTAACCGTTTATGCCAAAGCCAAGGGTCATTCTTTTGGACACTCATGCATGATAAAGTTTGACCAGACAACGAACATAAATTAGTCATGTAAACATCTTTAACACGTTTTCCTTCAAGAATGAGTTCTCTAGTTTTTCCATCAAGAATTCTACATTCACTAGCATAAAACTCAACAATATTACCACGATCACATAGTTGTGAGATACTTAAGAGATTGTGTTTCAAACCTTTGACAAGCAACACTTTGTCGACACATAGTGACTTTGACTTACCAACTTTTCCAATACCAATGATTTCACCTCTTTTGTGGGCACCGAAAGTCACCATGCCACCATCGTAGGCTTCTAGCGAGAGGAATTGGGTTTCATTTCCCGTCATGTGACGAGAGCATCCACTGTCTAAGTACCAATTGGTGCTGCCCCTCACTAATGCCTATAAGAGATCAAACAGTTAGTTTAGGAACCCAAATAAATTTGGGTCCCTTCTTGAGACTTGCTTGCTTTACTAAGTCTTTCTTAATCCAAACTTGTTTAGTTACTTTAGTGCTCTTTTTTAAGTCAAGGACTCTCTTTTCACAACCATTAAACACATGACCTGTTTTGCCACAATAGTTACAAATAATATATTCAGGAAGGCCAGCATATTTTCTTTTTCGAAAATCAGTCTTGCTTGGGTCTCGGTTTCGAATGCAACAGTGAGTGTTACTGTTGCGCTTGAAACCAAGTCCAGCATTCTTTTCAAGCTTTTCGTATTCTTGTGATTGTTTTAAAAGGAATTCTAAAACATTTTGGCTTCCTTCCCACTTTTGATAAAACAATTTAGCCTCGGCTAATTCTTTTTGTAAAATTTCAATTTGAGCAAGAAGGTCATCGTTTGATTTTTGTGCATGTTCTAAGGCACTTTTTACATGACTTGACTCAACATTTAACATTTCAGCAATTTGCACAAGATCTTCTTTTCGACTTTCACATGTTGTTAGATTCATTAGAAGTTGGTCTCGTTCCTTGGTTAAGGAAGACACATGTTTAGTAAGTGACTCGATTTCCTTGTTAGACTCAGATGTCACAGTGGCTGTATCTGTTAGGGGTGAGCAAAACCGGGTACCCGGTACGGTTTTAATAACCGTATCGGGTACCCGGTTTTTGGAAGGCCAAAAATTAATACCCGGATCCGACCCGGTTTAACCGGGTACCCGCTTTTCGTATACCCGGTTAAACCGGGTACCCGAAAACCGTATACCCGGATCCGGTTTAATTGATAATGCTCAAACCTGAAATTCGAGTCCACAACATTAGTAACGACCAATTAAGAAGATGCTTATATAATCTACTAGGATCATTATTACAAAACACAATTACTTGCAAAGTCAGTAGGTAAAATAGCAAAATACAAATTTGCAAAACATTACACAGAAATTTGTCACTGATAAAGTGAGTTGCGTGTATTACAAGTTTCACATAAAATGATTGGTGCTCAAAATTTCACCCATATAGTCAAAATAGAAAACAAAATTTTACATACAACTTTTTTTTTGGTTATTTTTAATTAAACCGGGTCAAAATCGTATACCCGGTTTTGATTTTCCCGGACCCGGTACGGTTTTGTTAAAAACCGTATCGTATACCCGGAAATTCGTATCGTGTACCCGGAAATTCGTGTAATTAAAACCGTATACCGTATCGTATCCGTATATTAAAACCGTATCGTATATTTTTGCTCAGCCCTAGTATCTGTGACATGTACCAGTTCAGCCTTTTTACTCAAGATCAGATTCTGTTTTTTCAGCCTTTTAATTTCTTTCTCAAGACAAGATGATGAACCAACTTGTTTAACTTCATTTAGACACTCTTTTAAATTGATATTTTCCTCCGCTATGTCCTCTATTTCGATTTGCATGGCCTCTAGCTTATTGTCTTGGACACGACACTTATCAATAAATTGGTCTAAAAGAAGACAAACTTTGTTTTTGGAGAAAGATCTAACCTTTTTCTTGAGATCATTTACCTCATTGTCAGAATCTGAATCGGAATCAACAGAGTGAGCCATAAGACATTTGATTGATTCTTTCTTTGATGACTTTGGAGCATCTTGATTGAAACGCGAGGAAAGACACAATTTGGCATCTAATTCTTCCTCAAGGACATCGTCTTCATCGGAATCAGACATGCCCCAAATAGCCGACATAACTTTGTTTTTGTATTGATTTTTGGCAAAGTCACGTTTTTCTTTAGACTTGATGTCATCCCACTTTGGACATTCTTTGATTTGGTGACCATTGTCACCACATTTAAAGCAACCAATAGTGGAGTTTGTTTTTTTCTTTGGAAAACGTCTTTTGCTAGTATTATTGCTAAACCTTTTAGAGTTACGACCATTAATCATTCCAACAATGTTTTTAGTGAACATTGCAAACTCGTCATCCTCATCCTCCTCATCACTTGAGAGAGCATTAAGAGCAAGCCCTTTCCCTTTGGAGCTTTGACTAGAACGCTTCATGAGGGTTAACTCATGAGCCATAAGAGAGCCCATTAGTTCATTAAGGGTGAGAGTAGATAGGTCTTTAGCTTTCTCAATAGTCGTAACCTTTGGTTGCCACTTTTCAGTTAAGCTACGAAAGATTTTACGAACTAAGTACTCGGATTCAAAGTTTCTTCCTAAACTCTTAAGGTCATTGACAATACTAGAAAAGCGTGAAGACAAACTATTGATTGACTCATCTCTTGTCATGTTGAACATCTCATATTGTTGCATGAGAAGGTCAACACGATATTTTTTAACTTGTGACGTTCCCTCATAAGCAAGGCTTAAGGTGTCCCAAATCTCTTTGGCTGTGGTACATCCGGATATCCGGTTAATCTCTTTTTCACCAATGCCATATTGAAGGATATACATGGCTTTAGAGTTTTTTTCGACCTTTCTATAATCAGCCTCGACATATTTATCCTTATCTTTTGGAACACTAATACCATCCTTATTAGTGACCGTAATTTTGAGGGGACCCTTTTGAATGATCAACCAACATTCATAGTCAGCACTTTTGACATAGTGCTCCATGCGGTGTTTCCACCAAGCATAGTTCTCTCCCTTGAAGATGGGATACTTAGTGTGTTTTGAATCGTCCATAACTAAAGGATCAACTCGTTGTTATTAACCAATATCAAGAGCACGAGGCTCTGATACCAATTGAAGAGTTAAGAACGATTAACACCTAAGAGGGGGAGGGGGTGAATTAGGTGTACTTTTAAAAATTTCAACTTAACTTGGTTATTTGATAACACAAGCAAGAACAATTAAGTACGAGACTTGAGAAGCTTAATTGAATTTAAGTTCACAAGAAGTAACCGTAGATCTGAGTCACAGTATGAAGGACTGTGACACAGACAAAGCAGCGAGATATGCAATACGTCACAGTATGGAAGACTGTGGCGCAGGCAAAATAACGAGATGATTAGTAAGTAAATAATAAGCAACGGAATGTGAAAGTAAATGAACAAACAAGACGATGTTTTTAAATTGGTTCAGCTTCTACTCCGAAGCCTACGTCCAATGTTATTTTATTGCTTGTTTAGAAATTTACTCAAACTTACTAAACCCCTTACAATGAAAATAACTCCCCAACCAACCCCGGTTGCACTCAAACTTAAAGCTACTCCGCTTCAAGAGTTTATGTTTTCTATCTCACAGGTTTACAGAGTCTTTAATCTCAATCGTTCACTTAATGAACATGGAGATCACAATTAAGACCTAAACACGAGATCATGGAACAAACTTAGATGTCACAGTGTAGCGAACTGATACACGGAGAATTACAGCTCTTTTGAAAAACGATTTGAAGACTTTAAAACTTAAAAACAATTTTCCAAACACTTGAAAACAAAGCTTTAAACTCAGAAATAATTTGCAAAAGTTTCTCAATAAATGCTCTTAAAAGTCTTAACAATAAATGAGAAATAAGGAGGTTATTTATAGAAGAAAAAGTGTGTGAAAGATTATAATCATATTTCAAAAGAAATAATCAGATTTGTATGCTTAAGAAATCTTTCCATTTGCAAAGCAAAGAATATCTTTCATAAAGTTTTATGGGAGATAAATCTTTCTATAAAAAATTTGATAATTATTATCTTCCATAAATCTTTAGGAAATAAAATATTATCTTCCATAAATCTTGGGAAATAGTATTTCAATAAGATTAGCTTTAACATCCAAATACACTCCTCTTGTTTTTCTAATTTAGAGTAAGTCAATCTTTTGAAAATAAGAGTTCTTTATAAAGATCAACACGTTTCACATTTTCCAAAATTCTCCTTTCGTTGTATCAGAAACCACAGTGACTTGCACTGTTGCATGGTTTTGTAGTCACTTGACAAACTAAGAATGTTACACTACCTCGTTTATAACATTTGACTTAGGCTAAGGCTTGCTTCATCTTTGATCATCCTTGCTTGCACCATCCTTGAGAAATAATTGAGAGCTTCAAATGCTATAAATTAAATCATAACTAAGAAACAAACCATTAAATGACAATGAAACTTGGCATCATCAACCAAGTGTGGTTCTAACAGGATCCCTTTTTTAGTTACAAGATTTTGGCATAGGGGTGCGAATTGATTTGAAATGAAAAGAAATTGTGATCAAGGATTGATAAGAGATGGTATTGTTGAAAGGACGTAAGAGTAAATCAAGGATTTATCTACCTGAAGAGTGTTGAAGTTCTTGTTGTTGCTCCTGGGATGAGAGGGGTTTCAACATCAAACAAATACTTGCTTGGTATGAAGCATTAATTTAATGTCCAACTAAATGGCACTGAAAAATAGATGTAACTGTTTCTTGCATTGGTGTTGTGGTATAGATTATTTTAATAAGATGCCTAAATAAGCAGCGTCCAATAGCTCATCAAAACCTTGAATGTCCAACTCCAGTTTCAGCATTCGAGTACTCAAATCCTCGATTTCAAGTGACTTAATGTTGGTCGAGGAACATCTTTTATCTATAGGATATGAACATGTTTCATCAATGACCAAACCGAATTATGCATAACAGTATAACGGTATATATACGATAGTAAGTATGATAAGTATATATAAACTAGAGAGATGAGAGAACTTATCTATATGAGAGAGGGGGTTTATGGCATGACAATGTCACTGTCCTAAAGTCGAATTTGTCCATTACTCTACACACGGCCTCAATGACAATCGACCCCAAGGATTACACAACCCTTGTACCTCTGGTGTAGAAACCCAGCCAAGAACAGTGCCAACGAATCCAAGGATGGGTTTAGAGAGAGAATTACTTTGAGTGAGGAAAGTAATGGTTTTTATTATATAATTAGGAGTTGTAAAGTTTAAGTTTATATAGTAGTGAATTGACATTTTAAATTACAAATATGGTAAATGATGCACTTGGGAGATCACACAATCAACTTGGAAACCATATGAGTCAACCATTGTAGAGTCTATTGATCGAATACGAAAGAGGAGGGTGAATTGAGTATTAAAAATTAGCCCCACTTTTTCGATTTATATGATGTATAATTAATTACTTGATTTTATTGAGTAAAATCAACCAATTAATTAATCAATGAATTATGCGAGTAACGAAATAAAGAAATAAAGAGGGACACAAGAGATTTTTGAAGTGGTTCAGTTTCACAAATCGAAACCTATGTTCACTATTCTCGATTAATAATTCTTAGTACCTCTCTACGGATTACAAAATTATCAACCCACTGGTGTAATCAACTATGATTATAACTCAGATTGAGTATCGCTAAATACTCTATACTATCTTACGTTAATAACAAAGTACAATATAACTCACAAAAATTCTCGTTAAAGAATAAGTAAGATTATGTGATGGACAATTATCCAATAACGTATTTCACTCGAGTGATTGACAAAGATTGATGCTTGACTTTTTTTCGAAACAAACAATAAAAATAATTTATATTTTGCTCAAAGTTTGCTTAAAATAAATTTATAAAAGTCTCTCAAATGTGCATTAAAGTCTTGTTGAATGTTTGAGATTAATGGAGTATTTATAGTAGAAGCATAGGAGAGGTAAACTGTAAACCCTAGCTTTTTCTTTAAGAAAGATATTTATCTTTTATCTCAAAATATTGTTGTGAAAGTATGTTGTAAAACCCTAGTTTGATCCAAAGAGTAAAACGTGCCAAAGAGGCCGTTTTCCTCCTCCTCGCGCAACCCTAGGTTGTTGTCCATATGCACGCAACCCTAGGAGGCACAAACCCTAGGTATTTCGAAACCCTAGGTGGGCTTATTAGGTTAACAACAAAAAGAGATAGAATGTATTAGAAACCCTAGGTAGTATGACAACCCATAAGTTGTATTACTAACCAATAGAATATCATAAATACATTATCTATATAAAATTTTTGATAAATATAAAATACTCTTCCTCCTTTTAAAAACAATTTAAAGATTTGTTTCCAAAATCATGCATCAATTTCGTCATTCAAAGTTATAGGTGAAATAGCTATAACTTTGAACTTAGTATGTAAAGTTATAAGTGAAATAGTTATAACTTTACTTACACAAAAATCACTCTAATGGAATAGTTACCGAATGACGACATATACTATCTAATCTTCACAAAGATCTTCAGTATACGGATCATGGCTTTATCTTGATCACAAAGACCCTCCGTCTTGAGTCTTGTGTTATTTGAAGTAGATCTTGCTTGCATTATTTCTTCAATGTTATAACCAGAATAGCTATAACTTTGCATATGAACTTCCAAAGTTATACCTCAAGCTCCTATAACTTTGTCTCACTGAAATCTTCAAAGTTATGCCTCAAGCTCTTATAACTTTGATCTCCTTACTTGTAATTGTTGTTAGCTATAATTAATAAGACTAAAGCACACATTTACTGATTTACACAATCACATTTATATCAATTATCCACATTATCAAATACATACACTTGTTATTATCAAAAATATACCAAAAGTCCAACAACCATGAAAAATTCATATTCAATAACATAGAAATATGTTCAAAATTAATGTGGGTCAATATACAATATTTGCTTCTTTTGAAGCATCAAATCCAACAATTAATGCCAGTTTTCTTCTTAAGGGAGATTAAAGATAAGCATTACCAGCGTGAAATTCGCTTGCGGATCCCACCTTTTTTTGTCCTCTAGTAGAACACTTTTGCGGCCGTAGACCAACGACTTTTAGTTGATTACACCTCTACCTCGCCAAAGTAAGACAACAAGGACTTAAAACAATCATCAACTATCAGTGCTCGTGAAGTCAAGACAATCCGATAGCAAATTAGAGACTAGATAAACTAATTAAGTCATCTCAACTGCATCCTTAAGCTTTTTTTTAACTGTCAACCTGCCAGTAAATTAGTTGACTACTTTATTGGAAACAAAATTATTTTTGTTGGCAAAGAAACTAATAGCACTGCTTTGTTGAAGTAAATTCAGTTTTTAGTAAGTGCCACTGTGTCATATTACTAGCAAGGAATGAGACTAAGAGTGATGAAATTGTAGAGTCTAAATGCTATTATGAACGCTTCCCAATGATGATACTTTTGTAAGAACTCTTCTTATTTTTTCCTCATAATGGATGAATAAAATATGGATGTATCCTTCTTGCAAAAAAAAAAGAAAAAAATTCTATGAAATGTCTCCTTGTATAATTTTCTATGTGCTTTAATACTACATTTTATATGTTCAATTCAATTTAATTTTCTATGAAATGTCTCCTCGTTATTAACTGGCACTACTCCTATGAAGCTATGACATTTTATTTTTTCCAGTTCAATTATTCAATAAAGTATTTCATAATAATAAAATTGATGGTATTATATATATATTATTTTTGAAAGTTTCACTTTGTTTTGTAGATAATTGCATACTTAAATACATATATCTCACAAGACTAATTTTGAATTGTTAGAATAAGAATAGTGATTCAACTTTATTCCAAAATATAAAAAATGAATGATCAAAGTACTCCCTACAAAAGACGTAAAACTTTATTAAAGTTAGAAAACTAAGAAAGAAACAATAACAATGATAGAACCCATCTTTCTCTAATCTAGTCTTCCAAATAAAATTGCCCAGTATAGAAATTTTTATTTTGACCCATGAATTGCGTACACTAAACTCATTAGTGTCCAATATTTTAGCTTAAGTAGTGGACAACTACATCTCTCCGTACTCTAAGGAGTGAATAACACACACTATAAACACTATATAATGTCATCTACCAATTACCAACATCATTCCCTCACAACTCATTTTAAGTCCTAAGATCACCATACAAAAGAAGAATTTAACAAACTATTGTAATTGTCTCGTTTAAATTGAAACTTGGAAAAACATACATTATTATAAGTTGTGTGTGTAAGACATGGCTGGGGGAGGTTTTAATAATCCGACACCAGGTGGAAGGAATTATGAAGGGGGAATCACCTTCTTTGTAATATTCACGTGTTTAGTAGGTGCCACCGGTGGTCTCATCTTTGGATATGACATTGGAATTTCAGGTTCATATTTCACTCATCTTTTATTACAGTTAATTTTTTACCTAGGTGTCAAATATACAATTTTGTATACACATTAAATAATTGTGTTTTACAAAAATGGCACAACACTTTGTAACATTTAATCCATTTATAGATCAGGTGCAACTCTAGTGTCATGTTATTAATTCAGAATACACATTTAATCAAATCTTAAAAAATAATACCTATAACTGTTGTTCATATTATTACACTACTAATATTTAATTTATATCGCAGGCGGAGTGACATCGATGGATATATTCCTTAGGAGGTTTTTCCCATCGGTGTATCGAAAAGAGACCGCGGAATCAAGCCATGAAAGTGCATACTGCAAGTTTGATAGTCATCTCTTACAACTATTCACGTCTTCGCTTTACCTTGCTGCTTTAGTGGCATCGTTCTTTGCTTCGGCCATTACTAAAACATTTGGTAGGAAGATGTCAATGTTCATTGGTGGACTTACCTTTCTTGTTGGATCATTGCTCAATGGGTTTGCGCAAAACATACTTATGCTCATTATTGGTCGCGTCTTCCTTGGTATTGGAGTCGGGTTTTGTAATCAGGTACAAAGTTGTTAATACTCCCACCGTTTTTTATTATTTATACGAGATTTTCGGTTGTAATGTTGTCTAATACTAGTAATATAATTTTTTCGAATGTATGTGTGCAGTCTGTACCAGTGTACCTCTCTGAAATGGCACCGGCAAATCTGAGGGGAGCTCTAAACATGTGTTTTCAAATGGCAACAACAATTGGTATTCTTGCAGCAAACTTGATCAATTACGGAACATCGAGCATCAAGGGTCATCTTGGATGGAGACTATCCTTAGGACTTGCAGCAGTGCCAGCCGTAATGGTGACCGTAGGAGGCATGATCCTTCCCGACTCACAAACTCCTTGATTGACCGAGGCAAGAGACAAGAAGCAAGAAGAATGTTGCAAAAGATCAGAGGCACTGATAACGTCGACGAAGAGTTTCAAGACCTTGTTGAGGCTAGTGATGAATCTAAGAAAGTTGATAACTCATGGAAGAACATTATGTTGCCTAAGAACCGGCCTCAACTTATCATGGCTATTCTTATTCCTTCATTCCAGCAATTGACTGGCATTAATGTGATTATGTTTTACGCACCAGTTCTTTTCAAGACTCTAGGATTTGGCAATGATGCTGCGCTCATGTCTTCCGTTATCACTGGAGGTGTTAATGTTCTTGCCACACTAGTTTCCATTTTCTCCGTTGATAAGGTCGGAAGAAGGGCATTGTTCCTACAAGGTGGTGTCCAGATGTTTATTTGTCAGGCAAGATTATTTTTGCGAGTTTAACAACGTCAATATTCCAACAACGAATCGTTATGGAACAACATATTCTTAATATAACAACGTCAATATTCCAACAACGAATCGTTATGGAACGAATCGTTATGTACTAAACTTTGATCATTTATCTGCTTGTTTTACAGGTTTTAACAGCAATTTTCATTGGCAAAACATATGGAACGACTGGACAAGGCGCATTTTCAAAGGGCAATGCCGATTTGGTAGTATTCTTAATATGTGCCTACGTTGCAGCGTTTGCGTGGTCATGGGGTCCCTTGGGTTGGTTAGTGCCTAGTGAGATCTTTCCTCTCGAGACTCGATCAGCCGGACAAGCCATTACAGTGATATTCAACATGATCTTTACCTTTATCGTTGCTCAATGTTTTCTTACAATGTTATGCTACATGAAGTATGGACTATTTCTCTTCTTTGGTGGGTTCGTCGTTATAATGACAATCTTCATCTACTTCTTTTTGCCGGAGACCAAAAATGTTCCAATTGAAGAAATGTATGCTGTATGGAAGGCTCATTGGTTCTGGGGCAAGTACATCCCTGATGAAGTTTTAGGTAGTTATGCCAAGAATATCCAATTAGAGAAACAATGAAAATAATGTTTAAGCAAGATTGTTTCTCTTTGTGCCGCGATTTGAGGGTATTTTATCGTGTTCGACATAGAGGTGATTAATGGAGAAAAATTCAAGGCAATTAGACTCTCGAGCCATCAACAGAAGAATTTCACATTAGAGCTTGAGTGCAAAATAATCGATGTCTTTCTTATGTTCCCTTCTATAGTCCCCTATGTTTGGACAATGAATCAATGCTTGTTCCACTATACCCCATTCTCATTTTTGAATAATAATCACATTGTTCAATTCTTTTTTTGTAGTAATATTTATTTTTGTATTTGAAATTTAATATTTTCAAATGAATTGTTGAACATCATCAAGTTTTTAAAGGTTTTGTGTTATGAAAGTAAGTAATTAAATCCATTCTATCCTAAGGCCCTTAGTTAAAAATTTGGCTTGAAAAAAAATGTTGAAATCTAAAAGAACTAAGTTTTGAACTTTTTTTACTTTTAAGCTACCAATTTTGTCTTTTTTTTCTATAAGGTTTTACAGAGTTTAAGTGTATAATGCACACGTGAATTAAAATGTGATTTTGTAGTAAAATCGGAAATTTTTCATTATAGCGAACGAAAAAAGAATGTCTAATAAATATTGTTTCAATTTAATTTACACAAATTATAGAGTTAACATTGAGTTAAGGTTGTTCTTCTATTGGGGTTTTGTAAAGCATTTTTAGTTGGTTCATTGCTTAGTCAATGGATTATTTTATTTCTATTTTGCTCGAAATAAATATTTTTTACATATATATTTCACATAAATAATCACTTATATATACAAAACACATTGAAAGACTCATAACCAATTGATTGCCACACCTTTTTATTTTATAGGGACAAATGGGCAATCTAGCTCCTAGATATCATGACAAATAAAATGGTAACAGAAAATAGACAAGAAAGATGTACACTAAATTAAGAGCATGAAACTAAAATCCACCCAATTTTACATGTTGCAAAAATAGGAATTTTCCTATATGGAATCAATGATCATTAACCTTGTGATAATGTAGTATTAAAGAAAGCAGAAAACAAACTAAATTAATGAAAACTTTTTATTTTCATTGAAACCCAAATAATAATACTAGCCTCTACAAGGAGGCAGTAATATAAAAAAATAATTTTCATTACTTATTTGAAGATAACTTTGTTATCTTCAATTCTTTTTTCATACATTTTGAAAATAAAAAATAAAAAGTTTATAATCTTATAATTAATAAAAACATAAAATTAATTCATCAATAGCACCACCATTTCGATCTCAAAAGACCACCATGGGAAATCATTACATTAAGATTTTTTTTGTGCTTTTTGTACTAGTTGAAATCCCTATATTAACAGAAAGTAGAGGTAAAGGTGGTGGTCTTCGAGATGGAGATGGGATTAGTGATATTCCTGGCCCTGGTGAGAAAGTGTTCAATATATTGAGTTTTGATGCTAAAGCTGATGGAAAAACAGATAATGTTGAGGTAAATAGATTAATGACTTTAAAATGTTTGCATATATGCTCCGTAAATTATTGGAGGTGCAATAATTTGTCGGCAAATTCTCATTTAAAGACGAGTAGAGACGAGTATATCTTGTTTCTTCTATATATTATGTTATGTTAAGAGCACCTTTATATGCATATGTGATATGTCTACAATTACCCACAAAAGTTGGAACTTTTATTATTTCAAAATAAAAGTTATATCCGGTTGATATTCATTTACCTAGCTAGTTTAACTGTAGAATGGATAAATAGATACAAAATTTTGGTCTACGTACTACTACTATTTTTAAAACATATACCTTTATAAATATTATTTTAAAAATACGGCATATATGCTTAATATGCATTTTCTTATAAAAAAGACATTTTTGAAAATCTTATTTTAAGTATGAGAAAAACATCGCTAATGACAAAGAATTTGCTGAAAATGGCATCTTTCTAAAAACTTAATGGAGGAGAAAGGGGGTAAGGAGATGAAAAATGAAAATTTTAAAACTTTTAGTTAAATATTTAAACTTTTTTTGAACTTATCTTATAATATTACTTACTCGTCCCCGTAGAAATGTTTTGCCCACTTTCCTAGAAATCCTGACTCTGCCATTAGTAAGAATTATGTCAAAAATCAAAAACATACTTGCTTTTAGCATAAAATTTGGATGAAAGTTCACATATAAAATGGGAATTTTGAAGAAATGTTATACTATAAAAGGTACGAGCTATAAAAAGGTTATATCGTAATATTAGAGCCTAATAGAGGTATGCAATTGTAATCAACACTACAATATATACTCATGTAGTCATGTATAATATATTTGGATAAGGTATGCTCATTACTAACTCGATAAAGTTTGCTTTAAATTCGTTTCACGGTTACAATCGTCTCTAAGAAATCATGACACGACGGGGTAAATACAATTTTACAGGCTTTTATGGGAGCTTATAGAGCAGCATGTGATCACCCAGGAAAAGCAAGAGTACTTATCCCACGAGGAACATTTGCAGTGTCACAAGTAGTATTAGCAGGGCCATGCAAAGGTCCAGGACCAATGGTGATGCAAATTGTAGGAACCATTTTGGCAGTGCCTGATGTTTCAATGTATTCTGAACCTGAATGGCTTATTTTTGAAGACCTTAATGGTTTGGTCATCTTTGGTGGTGGTGTGGTTGATGGTCAAGGTGCTCAAGTTTGGGAGTATGCCGATTGTGATAAGAACCCTAATTGTGCTCGTCTTTCCGCGGTAAGGAAATAAACTATATCGTACATTCTAACCAATGAAAACGAGAGATAATGCTCCATCTATCCTAGAATGTACAAATTCTCAATTCAGGCCGTCTTAACTTGCGATAAGAAAAATGTCACATGATATTAAAAGAAGTGACTATAATGATAAAAAAAAACATAACTAAAATTGTTATTTTGTAACAAATATAAACTGGTGGTAACTTTTTATTAAGAAATGTTAACAATTTATTATAAAAGGGTCACATTTTATCCGTCTTAACTTCTGATGGATATCACCCGTCTTAAATGAGACTTGTTGCCTAGAATAATCTTCGATTTGATATTGGACAATCTTCGAGATGTCACTTTGACTCTATTTTTTCTTTCATTTATATGTCCATGTTCTTTTTTTTGGCTTTATTAGTTTTATATATATACTCTGATACATATGTGTTTTAAAGTAGATTAAATGACATATATATTAAAGTTTAATCATGATTGACTTGCAGTCTATTGTTCTAAAAAGGGTGACCAATGGCTCAATAAGGAGAATTACTAGTTTGAACCCTATGGGATTCCACTTTTTCATAACTAGATGCAAAAACATTAGGATGCAAAGGTTGAACATTAAGGCACCGGGAGATAGCCCTAACACCGACGGTGTTCACATAAGCTCATCGGACCTAATCAAGCTATCAAGATCACGCATTGCGACTGGTGACGATTGTGTTGGTATCCTTCAGGGTTCAACTCAAATTGCCATCAATAAAATTGTTTGTGGCCCTGGCCATGGTATTAGGTATTTCCTAAACCTTGTACTTGTACAATTCTATTGAATTATTTACGTTTGCTCTATACATATATATCAATGCCTATTTTGTTTTGTTCATATATATCTTGATTTACATATTGCTAAATTCTATAGAAGTTTGATATTCATAATGCACTCAATAAGACAATTTGAACAAGATCTCACGTGACTAACTTTTATGTTATATTTGAGAAATTGTATCATAAATTCTCCTCGTTTATGAATAATGTCCAAAAAGTAAACGTAAAGAATTCAATGAAACAGAGACATATATTCATTATTACATCCTTCAATAGATAATCGATACACTTATTAGTAAAAACATCAGATACCCGAAATTTCAAACATAGCGATAACACAAATGATAAGATATATATAATGTCATTTAAATCCTAATAATGAATGTCTTGTTGTTTTGATATAATGTAGTATTGGTAGTCTTGGAAAGTATGAAGATGAGGAAGATGTTAGAGGTGTCCAAGTGAAGAACTGTACACTTCGTGACACAACTAATGGTCTCAGAATTAAAACATTCCCATTTAAACCTAATGTTACTCCAATTAGAGCTTCTGGATTTCTATTCGAAGATATTGCCTTTGAAAGGGTCAAGAATCCTATCATAATTGATCAAGAATATTGTGGCTCAGGACATTCTTGTGTTAAAGGGGTAAGTCCTACATACTACTTAATACATTTATTATTTACAATTTTCGGGTCACAATGATTTATCAAAGATCGAGTTTGCGTAAAACGAGTTTTTCACTTTTCAAGGCGCGTACACCTCTGATAGCTCTAAAAAGTCCCCCACTACTTGTGCAACGTATAATGACCTACATACTCCGTACTTTATTTATTCATAGATATCGTTAATGAGTATTTTACATTCCTATTTGTAAGTTTTAGAAAAGACGATATCTATATTACAAGTATTTTACATTTCTATTTGTATTTTCTTACCGTGAAATTTTAGTGTCATTTTATTTCGACCTTATATAATAGATCGAGACATTGATTATTACTTTTTTTGTGTGCAGCCATCTAAAATCAGAATTAGTGATATATTTTTCCACAACATAAGAGGAACAACAATATCACCTAAGGCTATCGATATCTTATGCAGTTCTGCAGTGCCTTGCCAAAATATACATCTCAACAACATAAACATAGTTGGTACTAATGGACCAACTATCGGTTCATGTGTTAATGCCAAAATAAACCATTTTGGTCTACAATTTCCACCAGTATTATGCTAATTTAAGACAAACATGTACACATTTTTGTTCTTTTATTATTTTTATGGTTATGGTTATTTTTTGGTGCTCAAGTGATGAAAGCATATTTTATTTTGTAAAGCGAAGCATCTTGCCTACTTTAATTTGATGTATCTTAATATAAGTCC